>JANHFX010025560.1:27434-77766 GCA_027560015.1 Chloroceryle amazona
TGGGGTTTTTTTAAAGACACTCACTGCACTTGTGCAAAGTGCATTTTTTTGAAACATTTTCTTTAAAGTAGACTTTGATTATCCTGCAGCTGCTGATACCTCAAACACACTGCTCTTCTGCCTAGAGTTGCATTTCAATTTTGTAGCTTCTAGGTTTGTGTATCAACTTCATTTTAGCATCTGAATTTCTTTATTTTTTTCCTTCTCTTCAGAAGGTTGAATCCTCAGATGCAGTAGCTACATATCAAAGGAAAATTTTAATGGTGCATTTCAGAAAATAACCCCCTTAGAAAACAATTGTCTTCTGAGCACTGCATTGTGAAAATATACCAGTGCTCCTGCAGTCAATAAAAGGATTCTCCAAAAACCTTAAGATGCAGGAAGACAATACTTCTATGTTTGAGACGCCCTGCATTTGAGGAAAACTGTCATTACTGTGATCACTGTGGGTGAAAAAGATATAAAAGCTGGTGGCAAGTAAAGAATTCTGAGTGACTTCAGATAAGGAAGAAGTTGTTTTAGTAACGGATGCACTTCAGTTCATCTGAAACAGTAGTGCATAGAGGTATACCACGTTAATTGCCACTTGTGTTTTGAGTCTGTGAAAGTGTGTTTAGAAGCTAAGCCTGTTTTATTTGTTAATTGGTAACCAGCAATGCTGTTCAGTGATACCTTTTCATTTTAACACTAGTTCTATTTATTAGTTTTGTATTTTGACAGTTCCTTCTAGAAGAAGATCCTATATTGAGGTTTAAAGCCATAGCTGTGTTACTCCTTTGCAGTTCCTTGATAAAAACAAACAAAAAAGTCCACCTAATACCACCCCCCTTCCCCAGTCAACCAAACAAAGCAAGTGTAAATTCATGCTTGTTGTAAATCGATCATGTTGCTCTACAGATCACACCCCATCTGTCTGCCTTACTAACTGTGTAATTCATTTTTGCAGTTATGGTGTGGATCTGAGAATAGAACAGACATTAAGTTGAAGCAGTTGTGTAAAGTCCACCTAGGGAACTTTTGATTATAATGGCCTCATTCGTCTTTCAGATTCATCTTTGACCCCTTTGGGAGATTATTTTACCATGCATCTTATTCTTACTGTTCATCCTTATCACATAGCCATTTAGTATTTACTGCAACTTCGTATTTTTCCTTTTGCTGTTTAAAATGCTGCATTTCCTGATCCTTAAGGCATCTGCCCTCCTATGACATCCACAGAAATCCCGCATTTCTGAACTGTTTCCCTTGCCCATGTTACTACACTGTAGCTGGGTAGTTATACTAATGTTATTATCACAAATCCAAGAGATATATTTTTCTAATAGAGTTCTTGTTTTCACTGAATTTGCACAAGGTAAATAAAATAATACAATAAAGATATAGTTGGGATTAAACTGTCTAATTCTGCAAGAGCAAAATATTTTGGAGCATTTTGGCATGTCCAGGCACCTGTGAGAGTGTTATGGGCTGAGATAGGCCGGAGCTACAACTTTAGATGACGTCTTACTCAGAACCCTTGAGTAACTTTATATATATATAGAAGAGACATAATTATTATCTGAAATATAATTCTTATCCTCCAAAATATAACTAAACTAATTCTGTTACATCTTTCTCTGTAGGTCTTTATTATGACTTGGGTACACTGAGATATTTTTGTCCGCTTAGTTTTAAATATAGTTCCAGAGCAGTGTCCATTTGTGGAGGGGGGGAATCCGTTTCTCATATTTTACCAAGTTCTTTCACATGCTGCTGACAACATGGGGGGCGGGGGGATATGTTGCTTCATATCAATTTCTGGCAAAGGGGCTTGTCCATTAAGATTTACTTTGCATTCTTTCCAATAACGGAAGAGTGGTGCATACGCCACTTCTTTAACAAAGAATGAATAAGCAACTTAACCTCCTCAGAATTTATTTTTTTTTTACTGTGTTCATGGTTAATATAACAAGAACTCTCAACCCAAAATCTTGTGGCACAAGTGGCTCTCTTTAATTGGTGTTACCCCTTCATTTGTTACCGTGAGAAGGTTTAGTGCCATATAAGCTTTCTAAATGTGTAACATTAGCTCCAAGCCGTGCAGTCAGGCTTTGTAGTTTCTGCTTTATTAATAAGAGATAGTTGGAACTAGTATTTTTCAGCATAAACGACAACAGGAATTTCAGTGCTGCTTCTTGTTTAATGTGCATGGGAATTCTCATCTTATGTTTAATCTAAATTTCTTTTTTCCTGCTTGTATTTCAGTTAGTACGTTTGATACAGTCTTTCCACTGAGGATAGAAGACCTTACTGTTGATCAGATGCAGCCTAGCAGTCTCTGTGCAGTTTGCTGGCACGCTGTGCTTAAACACTTTTCTTGCAGTGGAGGTGTGAATATGGATTCCTTGGGAGGATGTAGGCAGACTTAAAGTCAGAATTGATTTTGTGTGAGGGAGAGTGTTATAAGGGTTTTTCTAATGTCCATGGAATTTGGAATCATCTGTAAAAGCACTTAAGATGTGTTTTTTGAAGTTGTGATTCACATTTTCTAAAAGCCGCTGACACTGATTCTTTTAGCAATATGCAATTATCTCAGTAATTTATTATAATTGTCTCTGTCATGACCATCTCGTTGAATACCTAAAGGCAGAGAATGACAAACGAATTCTAATAAATTCATCTTCTCAAGTAATACAATTAAGATAATCAGCTTTCAAACAAACCTTCATCTTGTTAGAATATTGAACTCTGTTGTACTGGTTGTAGTCTTCATACCTGCCCCAGAAGGCACAAGGCTTTCCCCTCCTTATTTTCCTACTACTCTTTGGAACCTTAAATGAAAGGCTCACGAGAAAGGAGAACAGTAACTGTGCAAAGCTGTGAGGAAGAGATGTAAGCAAGCTATCTGTATGTGTGGTGAAACAAAAAGCATATAAACCTTCTTTAGGATGTATTATATTGAACAAGAGATACCTTATACTTATTAGGAGTTTAAATCAACAGCAGAGAAAAACTTTTTGGCTTTTATTGTACTATGTTGTTGGGGACTTTTTTCCCTCACCTTTTTGAAGGCAGCTGAGAACTGCACCAACAGAAGGTCCAGGGCTACTTTAGAATGTGCATTCTCAAGGGAGAATATGCTTTAAAAGCATATCTCTGGTACATCTTGGTTTGGGAAGGTCACTATCTATGTAATTTTTTTTTATTGAAGTGTGAAAGAGCTTTATAAATTCACTATCGGTCTTTTCTTAAAATAATTTGGTAGTAGAGGGTTACATTCTGTGTTTTCTCTATTGCAGAGCCTGCTGCCTATTTGCCAATTCAGCCTA
The DNA here is from genome assembly GCA_027560015.1 of Chloroceryle amazona. Classification (NCBI taxonomy): domain Eukaryota; kingdom Metazoa; phylum Chordata; class Aves; order Coraciiformes; family Cerylidae; genus Chloroceryle; species Chloroceryle amazona. Next base: position 30,743 of record JANHFX010025560.1, read on the forward strand.
GCTATTTTATATTTATCTCTCTTTAATTATGGAACGATGTAGGTAGTTAAGTTATCAGACAGAATTGACGGAGTGGGGTTTTTATCCCCATAGCAGAAGGTCTATGCCAATGGGGAGATAATAATCCAGTTGGTTCAAATTGAAAGGGCTAAAACCTAAGAGACCTGCTACAGCAGTTTCTTAACTGTCAGAGCTGAAACTTCCCAAACTTTAGCATCACCATTACAAATTAGCAGACAACACAATATCTACAAGTAGATACGCAACTCTGTGTGATGCTAGGACCCCAGGGTCAACCTCTGAGTAACTACTGAGACACTGTTCGCTATTTGTGCATTTGTTTTAAAACATGTGCTTATGCCATATTGCATTAGCATTGCCTTTTGAACATAGAACTCTTTTTATTAACACTGTTGATCTTAATCTGATTTACAGGGGTTTTTTTCTGCTTTCTCTCACTCAGGTTTACTTTTAGCTCCGATCTTTCCAATCTATTCTATGGTTTTTTGCAAATACGGATATTCACAATCAATGTTAAAGCTTCAGCTGCAAGTAACTTTTCTCATACAATCTGTGTGAGGTGTGCTCCCAGCGAGCTGCACAATCAGTGTCTTTGGGGTTACTCTTGTTCTGCATTACAATACTAGTACTTTGTAGACGTAAGCAAAATGTTGGAAAGAAGACACTGTGGCTTTTCTTTGAAATACAGTGAACAGGCAGTTGTAAGTAATGATTCTCACATGATTCCTAGATGGCATAAGACTGCTAATTTTAGCTGTACGTATTTTGATGTAAGTACAGCCGATGGGTATGTGGGACTGTTCTTTTTCTAGCCTTTTCCACTGCCTATAGAACGTGATCTTTATTAACCACATAGTTCTTTAGTATCTCACACAAGCTAGAACTCTATGTTGAGAACATTCTAGCTGACGGTTGATTTTTATTTTTTTATTTTTTTTTATCTGTATGTCAAAAATGCTTTGAGTTGAGTAGTGCTACTCAACATTTGGAGTCCAGAGTATGTTTAGCCACATCTAGTGCTACTAATTACATTGGAATTACAAGTAAGCGTAACCTTGAGCTTTCCAGCAATTTAGACTGAGATTGTTTTAAATAGGTACAGGAGTGGAAGGATAGAATACTAGACCTAGGAGCCAAGTGAAGACTGTAGAGGATATCCAGAAATAGATTTCCTAGGTAGATCTGGGCTGAAGTACACTATTAAACACATATTATGCCAAGTATTTCTTTGGAAGTAGTACAACTTATTTCACCTGGTCTGATGGGTTCATCCAGCCATTGTCACCCATGCATGTTTTGTCACTTATGAAGACCTCATTGCACTAGAGCAAATATGCTAATCATACTCCTTTTTAATTTCTGTCTTCCTCCTCCTTTGTGGAGGAATCTAAATTTAAGATTAAACTTTAAAGTTGAAGGATGTGTATTTAAATTGAGATTGAAAGCAAGCATGAAGATGAGAAGAGTTAGCTTTGTATGTTCAAGTTAAATTTGCTATTAGTGAGATTGAGCTCTTCATGTGAGCAACTGCTGAGCTTTTTGGTGAGGAGGAAGAAAGGAAATGGAAGTGCTTTTAAACATACCAGCATCCTCAGTCCCTTTGCCATGTGGTCTCTTTCAGCTGAACCGTACAGCCTATGCTACCTCAAAATAAAAGTGTCATACTGGAAAGCCATGGTTCTGTAGAGACATATAAAATGGGTTTTATTAAAATACTGATTAAAAATACTAATTGAAGGGATTGGAAATTTATAGCATCACATGAACAGCTTAAAAGTTAGTTATGCTTATGCTTAAGACAAATGTAATTATACTTATTGGAGTAATATGTTTATGTAGGAAGCCACTAAGGGTGACTGTTTGGCAGAGATATTTGGAGAAGTCTGATATCTTCATCACTCCTCCTCCCCCTTATAACCCTACTTTACATCTCCTGCACTTCTTTATATAATAAAGGAGTGACCTGGAAAAGTTGACTGTGCACAGATATAGATGCACACACCAAAAAAAGGAGGCTCAGCTTCATAGGAATATAATTTGGCAGGCTGATAAAGCATTTCTGATGGTATGGGTGAAGTATGACAGAACATTTAGACTGTGGTCAGTAGCACACTGGGAAATGAATAAGGGATTCAGTGACTTTGGCAGATGATCTAGTTTTTGCATATTAAGTAAGGAGATTTCATCAAGCAACTTTACAAAATCCACTTAAAATATTAATACCAAGCTTCTCAAAATCCTGTGGGCTATGGGGCAATTTGAAAAGATGAATTTTTGTTACTGGTTTGAGCTTCGATTTCTTAGCCCAGGAAAGCAAATTCCCTGAAGTTTTCCTGAGCTGGGACATACCATCTCTCTAGCAAGTCAAGTTTGGTTATCATCAGGACGTGCAGCAGTAGTCATTACCTCAGCAATTCAAGCTGTGCTTCTTTCTGGCTGCTTATGTTCAACTACTTCTCTGTTCATTTTTCTCACCCATACAAGGTCACTTGTGGTGGCCTGTCTCTTAGTAGCAAGGCAGTATATTTCTGAATATGCTAGGCAGGGCTGCAAGGTCAAAATGTGAATGCAGGGATTTCTCCTGGCGTAAATAATGAGCAGTAAATTGATTTCTTCCCCCCTCCCCCTCATGCTCTCTGTTCTGCAAACCTGGAATTTATTAGCCATTGTGATAGTCAACTTCCAGTGTTCAGGTTTTTGGTTTGTTATAGATTAACATATTTCATGTCGACTCGTAACTCTAGTTCTTAAGGTCTTGCTGACAGCACAAGTGTTTGAAACTAGTTCAGAAAATTAAGTAAATTTCTATACTAGGCTTTTGACGGTGAATTTCTATTAAAGGTAGTTTTCTTCCTGACTAAATATGAGATTGAGCATTTATTATTTTAAGTATATCACATTACAATCAGAAATAAAATTTAAAACTTTCTCTGTGGTATGGGTCAAGATGAAAATGCATCAACAAAGACCATCTTCCAACAAAAGACCCAAATGAGATTATTAGGTTAAGGAATTTGTATAGGCCTGGTTTATGTCATGAAATTTTCACATTTAAAAAAAAATAATTAATTATTCACAGTTTATTATCTATTGCAAACAGGGTTTCTGATTTTGCAAATAGAAAGCTGATGCTCTTATTTCTCTTTGACAGATGGGGACGGACAAAGTGAACATTTATTACCAGTCTGTGAAGATAAAACATGTCAAAAAAGTTCCATCTACTTAACAAAGCTAGGATTGGATCAGGTATTGTGAGTTTGGAATTGCAAAGACAAAAGAAAATACTGTGCTTCATGAAATTGTGAGCTAGGAAAATTATTTTTCAGGAACGAAAAAAGAAAAATTATCTTTCTCAGCTGTAATTATTGCATATAAGAGACTTTACTTTTTTATTAGTTCAGGATTGGTGGAAGAGGTTGCATAGCTCGAATTCTATATAGTAGCTAGCTCTGCTCAAGAAAGTTATGGGTATTTCTGATGAGTCACTTTCTTGACAGCAAAACATTTCATTCTAAGCACCACAACTGCCTTAGCACTAGATGAAAAACAAGGTCTGTGTTGTTGGAAACAGATATAATTAATTCAAATAAGTTTCCTCAGTTTAAGCTAGAGAGTTATCGTATTGTAAAGAAAAAAATACATGTATAATATATATACACACATAAATCAAGTTGAACCAGTCCACACCTCCCACCCCTTATTTCTACAGTGTCTTTACTATTAAGTAAATTTCCAGATGGTATATGAAGACTTGGTTAAGATATATACTTTCAGGACTGGGTTTCTATTAAACTATTTCAGCTTTATTTGTTCACCGCACTTGTTTTGCAAGACAGGGTCATAATTCATATAATAGATTACTAAATATTAATTTATTTTAAAGTGTGTGCTAATCTGTTTTACATATCTGTAGTTCCCTGTTTTTATAATAGAGTTACAGTGTACAGTAAATTAACCTAACACTTGTCTGACACCTTAATAAATGTTTTTACTAAATTCCTATTTATTAATATGAACCTAAAGGCAAAGCTGACCTATGAAGTACTTGCTTATAGCTGACAGCAAAACCCACTGTAGTGTACTTCCAGAAGTTCATACTCTATGCCATAGATGTTTCTAATGAGGTTATGAATTACTGATTATTCCTTTACTGACAAAAGTAAAACTTTTGTCTGTAAGTAGTACCCTCTCTGATCTATATTGCAGAATTTATAGGTGAACATACTGTTTGCTCAAGGAGCATCATGGATTTTGGTAAGGTGCTTGCTACAGCTTGCAGACCAAGTTTATAATGCAGATCTTCTCATTTTAAAAATGACCATTCCTACAACACAGGCTATAGGATACTTTAGTGCTAGTGAGAAAATCACTCTGTATCAGAAAGGAAAGCATGCAGTTACCAGTCAGTTGAGGAAGTATAACTAGAATGGAATGTACCATCTGTGTAAGAAAGAGTAACTAAGTCTAAATTTAGTAATGTATCTCTTTTGTAGCCTTCTAATCTCCGCATCTCGGTTCTAAGAGATGTGAGTTTTCCCGTGCACACTGTGTGTGTTTGTTTGCAGGTTGTGTTGGTTTGGTTTTGGGTTTTTTTTACATTAATTCCCTGTGAATGCAGAATAGAGACAATGGATTATAGTGTTGCTGGAAACGCAGCATGACAGCAGAGTTTGATTCACAGGTCATGGCCTTTGTATAAAGCAAGCAGATGCTCAGTTCATGATACTTCCATTGCTTTCTGGTCAAAGGTGAGAGCACAGACTTTTGATAAGCATGTTACACTGGTTATATTGCTGTTAGAGGATGCTTACATTTCACTGTTGAGTAGTTGGGATGCTCTTGTGTGAAAAGACAGCTGATCCTTAGCTCTAAATTTAGATTAAATGCAGGGGAAAACCTAGTGACAAGGGATGAGGAAAAGCCTGAGGTGCTTTTTTTCATGAAAAGGGTTGTCAGGCACTGGAACAGGCTGCCTAGGGACATAGTTGAGTTACTATCCCCAGATGTGTTTAAAAGGTGTCCAAATGTGGTGCTGGTGGACTTGGCAGAGTAGGGTTAATGTTTGGACTTGATCTTAAAGGACTTTTCCAACCTCAGGGATTCTATGATTCTGTATTTTTAGAAAGACTTTTTAATTAAAGATGACAGTATCAAATGGCATGCCATAATGACTTGTTCTGGTGAAACTTTTTGAAGAATTATACCTATAATATTCTTTTCTTGCACTCTGACTCATCTAGAGGTGGTGGAGCTTTTTCTTTTAAAACATTTTATCTTTCCCATTCTGAAGCAGTGGAAAATATCAGTACCTTCATTCATATATCTGCAGTTTTTCCCATGCGCTGAATGTTTCATTCAGGTAGAAATCTATTCAAACATGTTATTGGAAGGGAAATGTTTTAATTTAATTGAATTTGGTGATTTTGAGATCAGGTGACCCAGCTATGACTAAGTAAGTTAAACTTGATGATAAATGGAAACTTTTGTGGCAGCAGACTGGGATAAATTCCTTTTGTTTATTTGAGGGAAATAATAATGAGCGCTGGTGGTGTTTCACCAAGGCCATGGTATCCCTTGGGGAACAGGAAGGTAATGATAGGGAATCTATGGGAAACTGAGAGACTGGAGTCTATCACTGAAAAAAAAGAAGATGCTACATATTCATTATCTTGGTTGAGTGTTTACTGTAGGGCTTTATGTAGGTTGGTTTGTGGTTTTGTTTTTTTAAGTTAAGGACGTAGCAAAGAATTCTGGTGTTTAGGGTGGGGTGTTTGTTTGTTTTAAAGCAACTTACTGTTCCCAGATCTGAAAGATCACAGAATACCATCTTAAAAAAATATTTTGCCTACAGTAACTGGACCTGGTTCTGTCCTTCCTGCTACGTATTTGTTGTCACATTCGATGAAACCAAATCAGAACCAGTTAATGCAGTTCCACAATAGTGTATGATGCACTGGGATGAAATGCTTAGCAATCGGAATACACAGCTGGAGAATTTGTGGCTCTAAAACTTACACTGTGGAGAGGCATGCAGTGGCATGTCAGGCTTTGCGGTTGTTCTGGTAAGATCTTGTTTGATGTCTGCCAGTCTACAGTTATGTTTCTTATGATGTCTTTGGCACAGTTGGATGGCTACTGGAAAGCAAAGCAGATCTAGGAGAATTATTTCAAGGATTAAAACCTTCACCAAAGGTTTTAATTTATTTAATAATTTAATCTTTGTAAGTATTATAAATAGCCCAGATAAATTTTCTTCTTTTGGATGATAGAGCAAAAGTGAAAGCCAACAAAATACATGAGTGACTTAAGGAGATACAGACCTACTAAAAGTTTAAAAGAATGAGAATGTTTCCATAGCAACTGAAGAGTTGCTGCCAGAACTGAAGTAGAATCCCATACTGTGTTTCAGTTTGTGGCAGGTGTTAGGACACCTCAGATTTCTTTAAATTCACCTGCAGTGGCTACAGATCAATCTTCCAGCTGATTTAGAGCTCTCATCTAGATTCTGAAAATTAGACTGAGTTCTTCCTCAAAAATGTTCTAAAGTCCCTGGTACCGTTTATTGTAGAAACCTTAGATGCTAAAATATTCTTACAAATGACTGATCTTTCTTTTAATTTTGCAAGTATTCAGTATGATTTTTCATTTGCTTCCTGAGGCAAATGATACTATTTTAGTCCCTTCATTTGAGAGTTTCGTTGTTGGCTTGATGATTCTTATAACCTTTCCCTGTACAATAGAAAGATTATAGCTTTATTCTTACAAATCTAACAGCTCTGAAGTAGAACACAGCAGTGCAGCCTACAGCAAACCACAGGTCTTTGTGGTCTCATTCTTTAGGCTAGAGAGGTATGTAACAGCATTGATTATCAGCTCAGCTGGTCAGCGTTAGAAGTTTTCCCTTGTTCCCTTATAACAGTTTAGAGGGAGAGGGGGATTGCAGCTGTTCTAATTTTCATAAATCTCAATTTACAAAGTCCTTTCATCATTTCTGAGTTGCTTGTCTTTCTCAAAGCAGCTATAGGGCTGTGAGCCACATTCCAACATGGAAAATGTGAATTTCACTGCTTTGCTTACTTTATTCTATGTTGCTAAATCAATGTTGCAGATTGTCGTATTTTGAGCTGTGAACAATGTAAGTTAATGGTGTTATGTATAGGTAATTTGCTTTATTTTTATGCAGCAGTGGCTGCTCAGCTGTATTACAGGATATGGGTGACCTTCGTACTCACTGAAAGCCTAATTCATCCTGCTATCAGCAGATTTATTTTATATGTGCAGCTGAACTCCAGTGCAACAAGTGTACAGTCAAGGGGAAGCCCCCGAGGAGAAGGACTTTTGTTCTGGCCAGTCCTTTCAGGCCACTTTCTCATCTAGAAATGGGATAGTGTTTGTCTTGGAAACGAGGAGAAACCCTGGCATTTCCAAAAAACATACTGGCCAATAATGGGCTACCAATTCCCAAACGCTTTCTGACATCTGTCTATCTGCCTGCATTAGGTGGTCTGGACGTGGGCATCTGGCTGGATGGGGTTTTTGTGCTTCACAGGTTTCTGGCCATAGTTTAAAAATTGAAATGTGTTAATCCCACACTTTTGGCTCAAAGATCTGCTAACAGGCTTTAGAGCGAGAGAAGTGCTTTCCCTAATGGATAGAAGAATGTGGACTCTGAAAGAAATGAGGCCTTTTTGAGTTAAGGGGAATAAGCGCAACTAGTGTTACATTTTTCTCAAGTACGTGAGGGTTTTTTTCAAAATTAAAATGATGCTGTTTTCACAGGGCAGTAAAGCATTCTCGCTTCTGCTTGTTGCAAAAGAAATACTTGAAAAGCTTGAAAACAAATCTTCAAGAACTTAAAGATATTTTTCTTATTTTAGCCTACAAAATCATTAATTGAAGGAGTGAAACTATCTGTAAATATTTTAAGTAATAATATTACTGGTGCTATGCAATGGCATTTAACAGAAAGGGAACAAGTCAATATTTTGATTTCTCTGAATGTGTCAATTTAAAATTTCTTTTAGATACGCCCATTCCCTTTTTCAATCTGTTTCTTGATCTGAGCTAGGTAACAGAAATCATTTGATCAGAAAACTGCAAAAAATGGCTTTGTGTGTCCTCATTATACTCACCTATTTTTATCTCGGAGTGAAGGGATAAAAATTAGTTGTAGTCTTTTTCCTATTAATACAGTAACAGCAAACATGAAAAAGTAATTGGATTATCAAATACAAAAGGAGATATACTTTACTGACAAATATATTTTCATTTTTTGCCTTCTGTACTGAAATACATGTCCTGAGGCACATGAACAGTTAATCTTGCTTTACATTACACAACACTGCCTTTTTTAGAAATAAATATACAGAAGCAGTTTCATCAAAAGTGTGGCTTACTCTAAATTTAACCTGTCAGCATAAGTTACGTATGGTGCTGGAGTGTGCCCTAGTTACACATCAAACAAGAATGATGTTTTCGAAACATGGTACAACTGCTGTTAGAAAAATTCCCTCAAGTGGTTCAGTGGGATGGATGAATCTTACTCAGTAGCATGTGTGGTGATGATGCTTGGTAGCAATAGGTGGTACTTCTGGTTTGTTCACCTGTTCTTTTATATCTCAACATTTCTTTGTTGACGTTGTAATTGTAAAATTGCTTTCTATGAATCACACTGAGTAGACCAGAAACAGAATACAAATTTGGTTTTGTGCCTAAAAATTCATTTTTAATTTTGTTTCTTTAAAATACTGTTACCATACATGGGAACATTTAGAAAATATATGATGGATGTAATTGGATTTCATTGCAACAACTATGTGAATGATACCGTGTAAGGTAAAAACTACATTATATTTCATGGTTCTGATTTCAATCAGTGTTTTTCAAAATTACAGTATTTTGCAATGATATCATTTCATCTGTCTTCTGCATGACAAATAAGTGCTCAGAAATCTGGCCCTCTGAAAAATTTCCATCAGGTTAAGAGTCCTTCCCTTATTTTCTGTTTCTTAGATTTTTCCAAACCAAGCAGCTAATAGTAACTAAATATGCATGCAAATGTTGTGGGGGGTTGGTTGTGTGCTTAATTTCAACTTTGACTTTTTCATCAAGAATGTTGTAGATCATCACTGCAGTTCAGATGTCATCTCTTACACAGGCAGACATGCACTAAGGTGTCTGGCAGAACTGTTCCAAGCTTCTAAGCCATCTGTGATATCCAAACAAAATCAACCTTAGTGCATTTTCTTCATAATTTTGGGGACTTATCTAGTATGCATGTGGGTTTATTTAGTCTCAAGAGACCGGCCCTCGTGTCACACGGAATTGCCACAGGGCAGGAGTGTTGTTGATTACTGGTTTGTGTTAGTGAGGGAGTCTCTGCTCAGTAGGAAATAATGCTGTCAGTGATCCTGCTGTTCCTGAAATAGCTAAATTAAAGCTTGTATGAGAGACATTTTAAAATGCTGTTCAGTGCTTTTGATGTGGGTGATAGTGATCCTTTAAGATGTCACCCTTCTGTCCTCTTGCAGACATTGTCTGTTAGTTGACATGTAAAATTACTTCTGGCCTTAAAAGTGTCACTGAATTTTTCTGTACTATTGAAATGTTAACCCTGGTACTTCAGCTTCATGTGAACTCATGAAATTACTTTGATTTTAATTAAGATAAATTCCTATTTAGCACCTCCACAGCACTTGTGGAAAGTAAGTGCAGATATATTCTATTTCTTGTCCTGGAGACATTATACTTTGCATTTCTTTTGTACTTTCCATTTGATACTGTAATCTTAATTTCTTATCACACAGTTCAGTATCTGGTGCTGCTGGGGAGATAGGAGGGGAATTGAAGCTCCTGGACTTGTAAATATCCATGAATAATAGAATCATTCAAGCTGAAATGAACTGTAGGAGACCCAGCCTTCTGCTTTAAGCATGGCAACACTGAATTCAGACCATGTTGTTTAGAGCTTTGTCCAGTCAAACTTTGAAAACCCCCAAGGACAAAGATTCTGCAACTTCTCAGGGCCTCGTTGCTAGCTTAATTTGTTCATCTCTAGTTGGAACCTCCCTTATGTCCATTGTCTTTTGTTTTCCTGCGGTGTGCTCAGTAGAGAGCCTGGCTTCATCTGTTACTTCCTTGCGTGTATTGGAAGGCAGCGCTATTAAGTCCCCTGTAAGCCTTCTGTTCTCCAGGCTGAACAAGCCCTGTGCCTTCAGCCTGTCCTTTGAATACGTAGTCAATGTCTGACCATCTTCGTGACCCTTCTCTAAACACACTCAATATTCTCAAATCTTTCTTGAACCTTGGGGCACAAAATAGGACACAGAATCCAGATGCAAACTAACAAGTGCTGAATAAAGAAAATCACTCATCTCAGTCAGCAGGAGCAAAGGCAGCAGTTAGAGTGCAGCGTGCTGGTTTGCTGTCATAGATGCCACATTCAGCTTTAGCTTGCTGTTCACCAGGACCCACGCATCTTTTCTAGGAGAGGTGCTACCCAGCTGGTCAGTCTCCAGCATGTGCCATCACAGGGGTTTACTCCCCGGCGCAGGACTTTCTTTGCAGACTGTTACAATGTCCCTGTTTGCTCACTCTTGCCTTTCTAGGTCCCCTCTGAATGGTCATCCTGTCCTGAAGTGTATTGGTAGTACCCCCCAATTTGGTGTTGTCCACAAAATTAACAAGGCTGCATCCCTTCTCCAGCTTTAATGCTGCCTATTGCTTGCAATTCCAAGAAAAACATAGGGACTCAGAATCTCAAGGCCCCGATGGTTTGGGCTTACCTGCATTTAAGGATTAGTACAGACTTCAGGCAAGCCTGCATTTCAGTGATGTTGTTGCTGAATATCTGCATGCATTGGATACATTCCAAAACAGATGTCCTTTATTCTTGCAACCTTATGTGTTTTTTGCTGTTCTTCTGGAATAATGTAGGGCGTAGAAAATTAATCTTTTCATTTGGTGGTGGACTTAAAAAGTAATCCTTATTTCCTCTTTGGAAATTTGTAAATGGTCAAGAATCCTTATGCAGTGAAGAAATGTCAGCTGTTCTAAATAGAATTAGGTTGTTTAAACAAATAAAATGGACTTCCTTACCTAGCTGTTCTTTTTTTTTTTTTCTTTCTTTTATTTACAGTGGATTCCAGTCTTGCAAGACTTCAGGAATAAAGACACACTTTGGGGCTTTGTGCCATATCAGAATGACAAATCTTCAACAGAAATTTCATTTCCAATTACACTTCATATTGGAGATTACAATATGGATGGCTACCCAGATGCTCTTGTTATACTCAAGAACACATCTGGAAGGTAGTGTATATGTAAACGTAGAAACAAAGACTATTGAATGTACATCTGATCATCAGCCATGCAATTTACTAGTTGTAGTGTATCTTGTTCATTTTATCAAGTCAGCAAGACTTTTGATCTCTGCTAAACGTTTCCCTCATTAAATGGTATGCACTTACACGGTATATACAGAATGCATAATAGTTTAGGCTTAAACTCTGACTCTTAGCAGGGAATTACACCAGGGAGTGATGTATTAAGTACCATTTTAAGTCTCCTTCCAGATGACAGGAGCTGATTATCTTTCCCAAATAATTTTCTGTAGAATCCTGACTTTAGCTTTCGGTGTTGGATAGTAACACCAGGCTGCTGAGAGTTGGGGAACCTGTGCTGTGCTGTCACACAGAGTGCACACTGATTGGTGATTCTGATGAAGAATACAATAGTGTTTTGCCCCTTTTGAGAACTGTTTGAGGAATTTACATACATCTAATAACTTACCAGTGATTTTATATTGTCCAAATTTAACTGAAAAAAAGTCATCAATGTAGTTTTTCCTCTCCCCTTTTCTTTTTTCTTTCTTTCTTTTTTTTTTTTAATTCCTTCCTTCTTTACTTGTTTTTCCAATACTCTGTATTTGTACCATCTGGTGTTAGGTGGCAGAGGGTATGTAGTGATGCTTACAGGAAGACTATTGTACATTGAAAAGTTAGTGATCCACATAACAGTTCACCTGAGTAGATTCACTCCTGTGCTGTTCTGCATATACCACTTGGCTGCAGGATAAACTCAGCCAGCTAACCATAGCGGAGAAGCCTGTAGGCAGCTCTCACTTGGCACCTAGTGATGATACCACTGTCATGTCCTTGTCTTTACCTTGAACTGAAGCAGCACGTTTTCATCTGAACATCTTTTTCCTTGACAGTAGAAATGATGAATAGACTTGTTTACTTCTAAGGAAAACTTAAAAGAGTTGTAGACACTGTAATGCCAGTGAACTTCACTACAGACAGGATACGCACAGCATGCTGTGCCCTGACTAGAGGTCTGTCTGATGTTGCGTGACTTGGGATTTCCAGCATCTGAAGAGATGTAAGATTATCTATGCTATCCCCCTTTCTCACCCTCATGTTATTGCTTGTAAGAGGTGTTTTAATCGATACCTTATGGAATCTCAACATCTTTCTTACTGGGATCTATGACAAATACTTGCACTACTGCATTACAAGGCAAAATAAGTCTCTCTTAGAGGTGTATTTATTATCCTCCTCTGTATGGTGTTTTGGATGAGCTTGAGTGCAGGTTCATAGCCTGAATTAATATTCAATAAGGAAAATAACTGAGGAGCTCACTTTGGTGCTTAGAATGGTATATAGAGAGAATTCAAAGTCGTCAATTCAGATCCTCTAGTGGTTGTCTAAACATGAGCCACCCAATGACATTTTTGTGTTAGAGATGCTGACACTTACTTAAAAATGACCCAGTTTGAAGAGTTACATGGTTGTATTCAGCCTACGTGATGTGATTCAGAGACAAGGCAGTGAGCAGCTGAGCTCGTCTCTCTACCTCTGAGCCTCAAAATAACTATCACAACAGCTGTTTATATTCAGATATGGCAGAGGAGAAGGTGATGCTGTTACTGCCCAGAACTTGCACAAGCAAAGTAAAAGCACTGGGGCCCTGAATGTCAGGTTTTTTACTCTGTAGTCTTGCTCATTCAGGAGTTTGCATCTTCTGTTCAGCAGTCATGGGATAAAGACTGTAAGCAGTCTAGGGAGCAGACTGAAGCCAAAGTTTTCCCTTGTCCTTAGAAAAAACGTGATACCTAGACTGCAACGTTGTTCTTGTCTTTTACTTAAGCCCCACAAATACTATATTTTGAGCTGCACTATAGGCTATCTTCTATTGTGTAGCCTGTTAGCCGTACATTTCAGAATGACTTCATGAAGATTAATGGAGTTCAGAACTTTGTTTGAAGTTATTTTATCTCTTAAGATTCTGAGGAGCCACTCTGGCTGGTGTATAACTATCACAATGTAATATTATGTAAAAGTTTTAAATGGTGTGCAAATAGTTACTCCTGTAAAGGCCCAGGAAGTTACCTCTGTCTCATTGCAATGAATTACTGTGATACACTTTTATCTTTATTCTCCTTGTTTCTGAAGTGGTTTGTTTTTTCAGCTGGGCAAATCTTAAAGGTATTTTGAAACTTGACTTCTGAGTTGAGTGACACAGTAAGGCATAAGGACTAAAGATAATGGCAGATGATCTGACAAGTTGTTAAAAGGGAAGTTCAGAGAGCTGAGGAAGTCTGGCAAAAAAGGAAGCGTAACTGAGCTAAAAATTAAGAAATATGTTAACACTGTATTTACAGTGGTTGTAGAAAAGTAATGGAAACAGACTCCTTGTACTTAGGGGCAGGAATGGAAGTCACTTTCTTTTTGCATCCACTATGAAATGTTGCTTTCAGAGTAACATTAACTCATTGTTTTTGTGAGACTTAAGTAAATGTTTTCTTTTAAGATGTGTATCTAGGTCACAGAGTGGAGAGAATTAAAATAGTGTGGGAATTAAAGGCACTTCTTAAGGTTTTCATTTTAATTTGCTCTAATTTATTTAATTGATTTTAAACACTTCTGGATCAAGCTGTTTGTTTCTTTCTCTGAAGCCTTTCATGCTACATCTGTAGATTTAATTTCAGTGATTGATTACTGTGATTAAATAATAAAAGCTTTTTTGTAAACTCTTGACCTCAATCTGTACTATAGGCTGGTTACAAGGCTTAGCTTCTGTTTGCTGTCTGTAACTTGAAGAAATTAAAGGAAGCGGAAACCAGTTTATTCATCTGTAAATATACTGATATGTGATATTGGAAGTATATGATTAAAATCAATTACATGTTTTCAGATCCTTAAAAATACCTACAAAACACTGAAATAAAGACATGATAATTAGCAATAATGTTGTTTTACTGTCCTTCCAGGAGAGTAAGTCAGGAAAATGATAAATAGCTTTAAGTATTCTCAGAACTGCCATAAGATTACATGTTCCATCTCCTGCCCTATCGTTTTGATTTTAAGTAATATTCTGCCAGCATGGAGACATTCCATAACAACACCAACAAACAAAAGGAATCCCACTTGTGGTTGCAAGTCTGGCAGGGGTTTGAACCCAGAGATTCAATAAATTCCAGCATGTGAAGATGCTAAATTCACAGTCAATTCTTACATATTTATCTGTCCATTATGAATTATTTTAACTACCGATTTGAGTCAAAACTTATACATTAGAATTCCAGTCCACAGATTTTCCTTCAGGCTAGATACATCTATGAATTTTTCTTCCCTCTAGTTATGAATGTATTAGAATAGTGTATGTATGTAGAATAATAATAGGTAAAGGGATTTTATCAGTAGTTATTAATTGATTCATCTTTACTTCCTATTTTAAGTAAACATATTCAGCTTTTCACATGCTCTTATTAAATTGACTCTAGTAACATTGAAAGTGTGACTGTTTATTGAAAGGGAATGTTTTTCCATGGTAACACTGGGAATACAGTGTTTCTCTGACACTGGTGATAAATAACAGTAAAGACGGAAACTTGGAGATAACGAATAAATGGATATGGACAGTTGATTGAAAAAGTTCTGTACTTTCATAATACTTTTCTAGGAAGTTTTCCAGGTATTCTGCTCAGTTTTAAATGAATGTATATGTATTTTCCTTTTATATAGGTATACTTGAAAGGACTCTTATTTGACCAAATTATCTTTTCATAAGTCATTGTTAGTTGCCACTTGTCTGCAGTAAGGTTAGATAGAGGACCTCTTTTAAATGTAGGCATGATGAACACCATGTAATTGAGCAAATCTAAAAAAGCAGAGGTAAATGCAATTCTTCTGAATGTCTAGAGTAAGGTATGAGTCATTGAGATGTCTCCCGTATAACTGTAAATGAACTAGCCTAAAACTGACAGAATGAAGATGGATGAAGTGAAGCAGTAAATATTTAATTCTAATTGCAAAGAAATACGTTAAAATAAAACTGAGGTAAGTCTTCAGTCTTTCTTTGGGCTTAAGCTTTGCTTAAGGATCCAGACTGTAGACAACTCTATACCGAGCAGTCTTTGTTCAGGATTCATTTGCTTTGCCTCTTCTTGGTATTTAAGCCAAATTGTTTGATACTGACTGGTACCATTTGTGTAGTAGTTTAGCACTGATATTAAGGTTTTATCATTGTAGCTGCGTCTACCTTTATGCGTTTTCCAATAGGTTTTCAGTGACATTATTCTGTCATTTTAAGTATGCTGGTGATTTTCACTGCTACAGGGAGATTTTTCTCTGATGGTATTAATCCTCAAAATTTGGTTCAAAATAACAGGAAGGTCATAGAGCTACACTTGGTAATTGTAGTATGTAGCAGAAACAAAACATGGAGGTAGATGGTTTGATTCTAGTGATGCCCGGGTACTCAAGCCCTAACTAAGATAAGGACCTGACTGGCAGCTCATACACCAAATCCAGCCATCAGTTGTTCTGTCCCTACCACCAAATGAGCGCTTTTTGTTTTTTCCTCTATTCAGCATTTGCATTTTAGAGGTAGCTGTTTTGAAACCTTTTATAGGTGTTGTAGATAATTCCTACATATGAACAATAACATCTTTATATTATCAAAAGATGATGGGCTGAAAACAGGAATGAGGAAAAGGAAAGTCACATTCATTCAATTTCAGTGTAGAAAGGAGTAACTATTTACACGTGAGTATCAGAAGTTGGTATGTTCAGCAGAAACTCCTAGTATTTCAAGAGCATATTTTAGCTGGTTGATGCTGTACAAATGCTAATGGCAGGATATAGATTCAGAATTTTGTCCAGAAATGTGATGAAATTCCACAATGATTCAGTGTGATTTGAGTTAAATGTGAGTTTGTAAACTAGTTCCTTACAATAAATACCACACTTTTGTTATGAAGGAAAAAAACAAGATGATGTAGAAGACATCTGGGTGAAATTGTCATGTTGAAAGTGTTTGTTTAGAAGCTACATATGCAATAAATAACTCACTCTCCTCATTGTGCTTTTCAAAGTTGCTTAAAGAGCAATTTTATGTTGGTATAGAAGTCAAAATAATTTTAAAACATCAGTAAAATAAATGCTAAGGGATTGCCTTGAAAATTTTCAGGAGAGAAGGCTCAGCTTTAATTAGAAAGCTAATAATAACTAGCTTGTAAAAAGAAGAAAAAAATCTCTGTATGCTTCCAGGGAAGTGATGTGTTTCTGTAAAATGTATTTAAAGAAAACCCCAAAACTTAGTTTAATACTGCCATTCATGTTTAAACCTTGCCTTTGTCATCTTTCTCACCATTAGTAATATATTTCATTAGCTTTAGATTTCATTATTTTTTATCTTGCAAGTTCTTAATTTATTGTAAGCAATAACACTTTAAGAAAATCAAAATAAGAAAACCAGATAAGACTCACAGTAGTGAATCTAAACCTATGTGTATGTACTTGTAGGTATAGTTAACATCTGCTATAGCTTAACATTTCTATTTAACATCTTTGAGTTATTAATTTCCCTAGACAAGCTTGTATTTTGTGTTTCAAAAGGGACTGTATGAATATAATCAGTAGTAGTATGAAATGAAATTCCTGCTGCCTGTGAAGATAAACATTAGTAGATATTCAGCTATATTCTGATTAAGGATTCTCCAGACCTCTGCTGCTCTGCCACAAGGGACGCTACATCTATGAATTTTTATTTTTTTTTTTTTCTCTACATGATTACTTTCCAATAGTGCACTTCTCAGTCTTCATCATCTGTTCAGCGTTTGGGATTGGAAAGTGGCATTTCCCTGCTCAGTGTGACTTTCATTAATATCTTCCTTTTTTTCCTCACACTACAGTTGGTGTTACATTGCTCTTTGTTCAGTCTGTGATGTTTTGAAAGTCATTAAAAGTGCAGACTACCAAGGAAAGGAAATAAAAAGGGTTCCTGTAGTAAATAAACTTAGTAGTGTAGAATTGAACAGTACTCTGCATATAGAGTGTAATGAAAGTTTGACAGTCCTTTTGTCTTTTAACTAATTATCATCTAAGAATTTCTGGCAGTTGAAAATGTGAATTGAAAGAAGCATCTATGTAACTCTTCCTTTAAATTTAAAATAAAGTGTATGTCAAGATGATGAAAAAGAGAAATTGAAACAATATGCTTAGCTCATTTTTTCACCTTATAGTTGGTCAATCTGCTGAAGTACTTTTGTAATACGTGAAAGAAATGTGAGCAGTTAATAATTTCAAGTTAGGATTATGAGTTCTCAGTTACATATAATACAATGTCTTAAATATTGCAGATCACCTCATTTCCTTTTGGCTGGACATTGATTCAATATGCTCATGCTTTTAACAGTGAAATAGTAAAAAGTGGGGTTGTTCATATTAAGCTTGGATCAAATGCTGGCATATGGCAGAAAAACAAAAGGCCTAATTTATATATTATTCAGAGAAACTCAAAAAGTGTGATTATAACATTTTGAGGGAAGTGTTCAAATATCCCATATTACTTTCAACTCATCTTTCAGAGAATGAAATCCTGTATTTTCCCTATTGCAGGTTCTGAAGAACTAACCTGGTAGTAGGGCAAGCAAACTGATTTGCTTTGGTGTCAGAAATATTTTTTCTTGGGATAAATGTTTTTCCCTTCCCTCTTTCTGAAATGGATGGAGCAGATGTATGAATATTGTGGGATATGATTCTTACAAGTGGCAAATTATCTGGAGTGTACCATAGAAACAAAAATAAGTTTCATAAGAAACACTTGTGTGTGCCCGCGTGTGCGTCTGTATCCTGGAGGCACTGGATGCTGTTAAGATACAGAAAAACACCTTGCTGTCTACCCTCCAAAACAGCAGTATGTTCAAGGTCATAATGAAGAAGAGAGTTTGGTTATTGCCCTGGGCTCTGACATGCTTAGCTAGCTTTACAGGACACTGTCTGCTTCACCTCCTGGCTCTAGCCCAAGAGAGAGAGATGAAAGCTTCATTTGTTCCCATTGCCAAGGCAATGATGGATTCTAGCAGGATACAGACATGCCAAAGAATCAGACTCCCAGTTGGTAAAGTCTGAAGGTTTTCACAGTTCCAGTAAGAGTGGCCATGTTGCAGCATCAGAGCCAGTGTGTAGTGCCATCCATGTGTATGTGTGAACCTCGTGTCTCCCGCTGACCAATGGACATAAGTGCTTTGGAAGGGAGATTTTGCTGTACTAGACCTCGTATGCTGTTTTGGTTTTGTTTCTTGCTTCAGTATTACAGCCTGGTGTTCTGTCTGTACCTGTTATGTGTCAGCAAATGTCCAGATTGGTATGTCTTGCCCTATTTTTACTGTACTAGTAGGCTGAGTTTTATGGTTTCTATCTTGCTTTAAAAGTGGAATACATATCAACAGAGATTGGGTTTAATTTTATATTTGTTTAAAACATCCTGTAATGCGTAAGAGGATTCATTAATGCAGCTGTGCTGGAGCAGATTGACATAAGATAATGAAAAGCACTGACCCTTTTAAGTAGTGTTTAAGTTGACAGACTGTGTAGGATTAAGGAAAATGGCAGATAAGTGCACTTGTACTTTTTTCAGAATAAAGTTAGAATACGTTCAGTGTTTTGAGTGGATGGTTAATGAAACTATTGCTGCTGATTTGGACCTATTAATCTAGTATATTCATTAATTTAAGTCAGGCATGATGTAATGGTTGTCATTCTGTCTGTAAAGTTAATGTAAGTGCTTATGGATTTTTGAAGTATCCAGTGGCTCCCAACATTGACTATATTTAATTTGAGCAGACTTCAATTACTAAATTACAGTATCTTTCTAACATCTACTATTTAGACTGTTTATAGCAAATAAGTGGTTTTATACATATGTATGTTTTACAGCAATCAACAAGCGTTTTTACTAGAAAATGTCCCGTGCAATAATGTAAGCTG
Organism: Chloroceryle amazona; assembly: GCA_027560015.1. NCBI lineage: Eukaryota > Metazoa > Chordata > Aves > Coraciiformes > Cerylidae > Chloroceryle > Chloroceryle amazona. Next base: position 50,038 of record JANHFX010025560.1, read on the forward strand.
CAAGAGTGCACGTCGCATGTTTAAAGTTTTTTGGGAGCTCTCGGATCTAAATCAAATCAAGGATGCAGTGGTAGCAACCTTCTTTGACATATATGAAGATGTAAGTTCTACTCTTTACTACTGCAAATGTCTCTCTGCATTGCTGTATCTGTCTGTGTGCCATTGGCAGACTGGTTTGTAGAAACATTGGCTTTACAGCACATGGCAGGCAGTGCCTTCAGCATGGGAAGGTGAGCAGATAGCAGCAACCCATCACAAGTTTGCTGACCCTCCATTTGAACTGCCCTCTTCAGTGGCAGGAAACCAGCCATGGACCGTATACATTGTCCGGGGTAGCTGTGAATGGAGCACTCTCTCTTAAATTGCCATAGATTAATAAGATTTGAAAGATAATTAAAATTAGTAGCAAATGTATAAACTTTCCTGCATGCATTTTTTTTTTTACTTTCTTTGTAAATGTTACCTAGAGTTAATCATCATTCTAACAGAAACCTTTTTCCACCCCCCCGCAGGGAATCTTGGATATCATTGTGCTAAGCAAAGGCTACTCTGACAAGAACTTTGCTATCCATACATTAAAAAACAACTTTGAAGCGGATGCCTATTTTGTTAAAGTTATTGGTGAGTTATCACTACATAATCAAATCAAAATGGGAAGTTAAGAGGAATATCAATATTTGAGTCTCTGTACATGGTAACATTATGGTAATGCTGTGTATAATAATTCCAGAAAAGAAAAAACACAGCATGAAAAATAGGGGTTGAAGAAATCTCTAGTTGCAGAATCTGAACTTGGATAAGTTGGGCTTGGTTCATTTCAAAGGGTTTTTTCTTGTGTTTATTTTACTGCATTTATTCAAATTCAAAGTAATTCTGCCCACTATTTTTAGCACCTTAGCTGTTTTTAATATCAATGTTGACCACAATGATGTTTAAAGTGTTAAGTGTTGATCATCAGTTGAGTGTGGATTACTATTTTACAAGAATGTGTCTTATTTCACTCATTGACTAGAGGCAGGCTAAATCTTTCCTTTCATCCTGGACCTTTCCTTCTGCAACCTAGCACAATTCTAAGGACAGATACTAGGTCTTTAAAAACTAATTTTTCAGCTGGCTTCTGAAGGAAAAATAAGAATTATTGAAAGTCTAAAAATATGATCTGCAGGGAAAAAGCATCTGCAGGGAACCAAGTTATTGAGCCTAAAAGAGAAATGTGAGGAAGATCCATGTCTTCATAACAATGAGTAACAGGGAAAGAGTGTTCTGTGTGTCCACGCAGAAAACAACATAAAGAGTAGAAAGTAATAATTTATTAAATGACAGTTTGTGAAGTACTAACATAATTTCCTGAAGAAACTGCAGAGTTACTAACATTAGAGGTCCTGACAAGTAGATTAAGAAAATACATAGTGTATTTAATTGGTTTTGAGGGAAGAAGTTAGGCCAGCTGAACTCATGATGCACATTCCGTGAATCTTTTGTACAATACCTTCACTCACCTCCTCACATAATATAATGTTGTCTATGCAGAAGTGGTATTAGGCCTACACACATCTATCATTTAGATATTGTTAAAAAATGTGATGTTATTTAAAATTTGGAGGAAGATTACCTCATAAAACACCCATTTGAGGAAAACTATAATTATGCTTGCACATAGAAATATGTATGCCACAGTGATGTGGGAAGGAACCAGATGAAACTATTTTCAGAAACAGAGACAAGAAATGATAGCCAAGTGGTTGCAGTATTTCTTTCCAGCAAGGAATTCTGTCTCTTCTGCTGTACCTCTGTCATACATATCGAGCCAGTTCTTCTCTATATCATCTGGAAATCATACAGAGTCTAGTGCAAAATGGGCTGGTTGCATTTCAGTGATGACTGGTATAATGTGTATTTTGCTTATGCTGTGTGATCTGTTCTGAGAACCAGTTTGTTTCTATGTGTAAGTCAGTTTGTTGTTTTCAGCCTAAAAGTATCCCGTGGCACAAAACACGTATTACCGTGAAAATGTGGAATGGCAACAAACATGGCCAGGGTGTGTCAATTAATTAGAGACTTGGTTTAAAAGGCTAGAGTTAGCTTATGATATTAGTAATTCAGTGTAATTAAGTTTTCAAATCGCATGCCCTACTGTGTTCTTCAACAGCAAAGGCATTGAGCTTTGAGCTCATTGCTAGCCTGGCTTCCTTGACTTTCTGTGAATGAGTTAAAAAGGAGGCTGTAGGTGAGCTTATGAGGACAAAGCTAAACGGGAACAGCTAGAGATTCACCTTCAAAGATTGTATTTGCCTTCATGTTATTTACATGCATCTAATCCTTCTAAAGCGTGCGTTCTGCATGCCATAAGATAAACTGCAGCTGCTACTGGAGCTGATGCATTTATTACTTTCTCCTTAGCCTGAGCTTTATTTTCATCAAAATACCTTATAATGATTTGTCATGCTGATGGAAGCCTTCTTTTAAACAATACTGTACATGGGTAGTGTAATTCACACAAGCACACAGAAAATCCTCTAGAAAAAGCTTACACTTCACAAAGCCATATTAGAATTATAACTGTGTGATGTTTTAATGGGAAAGGCATTTCCAACATGCTTTTTGATTCACTCTGTAAATCTATCTTAAAAATTAGAGCAAGCCTTATTTTAGCACCCTTTCAGGGTGTGAGCATTTTCACAGAGAAACCCCAGGAAAGGGAAGTTAATGAGGGGTCTGAAAATGATACAGGGAAAAGTACTTAAAACACACTTTGTGCAAACGTCATTGATGTATTATGCTCACTTATTTGGCATGTGGACAGTGAGAACAGTTTTGCACATTATATCTGATGTCAGATGTACTTGGTCTGTTCCAGTAGGGAAACTGAACAAACTGTAGTGTGCTGGATTGCGTCAGAATGGGAAGAGTCATTTTCACTTGCAGACACATCTATGTATAACATATAAACCAAACTGTTGTCATTTAAAGTCCGAGTTTTGCATTAGAATGACAGCTTGCATTTTTTTGTGCGTGCTTATGTCATTTGTTTTAAAGGCGTTTTAGGACCAATGTTGCAATGCTCAGTGGGACAGGATGTTCTAGGTTACAGAACAGATGGCTTTCGTTGTCCGTCATTTAGGTGATTACAAATAAGTGTTTAACAGATACTTCTGTAATAGAACTGATTTTGAAACTAATCAGTTTTACAGAAGTAATTGAACAACTGTCACAGGCTTTAGATATTAAGTAGCATTATACGCATCTGCTTTTAAGAGTAACAAATTCATAGAATAACTAGGTAATGGGATTTTGATTCGTTACAGCTTTTGTGAATTGCTTTAAATCGAGTGGTAAAACTGTCCCTTGTATAAAAGGAAAAACCTTTACTTACCTTTTTACCTGAAACGCTGAATCTCTGATGATATTTTTAAATGGCTAGAAATGAAGATTAATGACCAAAATATACAGTACACTACTTCAAAAATGGTTTAGTTTGGATTTTTTCTGACAGATCTCTCCCCTTGAAGCTGCTTATTAGTAAGGAGTGATAAAACGGTAACTAGCTGACTAATTTCTGCAAAGAAGTATGTTTCAAACACATGAGGAAGTTTTTGTATATATTAACATAAGCCATATAGAAGTCATTTTCTTTATGAGTTTTAATGGATACCTGACACTATTACCGTACTTTGAAGTAGACTATTTCAGAAGTAGTGCTTGTATGATGACTTGCTAACAAACACTACCTGCTTGCTTGTGTTGTTTTTGCAGTTCTCAGTGGCCTGTGTTCTAATGACTGTCCTCGGAAAATAACAGTAAGTGTAACTGTGTAACTTTGCATCACTATCTAGCTTCAAATAAGGTGAGATTCAACCATACAACAAGATCTCAATGTATCCAGACATCTATTGACTGGAAGAATGAGTAATCCAAATCACAACTGGCCAAATTTTGCATGTTTGAGACCCACACCTTTCTCCAGCTGCCTGCTCAGACATTAAATCAATTGATTGTGCAGTGAGCTTTGTTACCCAGCATCATGGGGGCTGACATGTACCAGATACAAGAGAAACTTATGTAATAGAGCTGGATGCCCACACCGGGTAGCATGCCAAGTCTTGTTTTGCACAGTGAGAGAGGCCAGGCAAAACTGATGAGGGGACAGATTTGGCCATAAAGACACTCCTGGCCTAAATTACAGTAAGCAGGTACAACAAAGGATAGAAGGGAAGGAAATATACTTGGTTCTGTTGATTCTGCTGATAGCTACATATACACGTGCTGATTTCTATTTAAATTATTTTAATCATTTCTGGAGACCCTGAAGCTTACCCACCAAACTTTCAATTATCAAATTGTTTTTGCAATGTTCATGGTGAAAGTTGGCCTAAAAGAGGAACTTGGAGGAATCAAAAGTTAGTGTTAGCACTTTAGTTCTGCAGTTTCTGCAAAATTAAATGAGATATAATTTCGACTTGAAAATACAAAATCTGATTCAAACGATACCCATTTTTTTCTTCAAGCCTATTTGAAGACATAGGTTTTCATTTCTGATGGAAAATAATGAGTGGTTTATAGTAGTATTCGATTAATTTCAAAACTAACGAGAGGGTTTAAAAAGCAAATCTTAACAACAGATGTTGGTGAACAAATGTGGTTAAGATCACTGAAATACTATTGCCTGTGCTGTAATCGTTCTCTCTCAGAAAGTAACATAAAGTACATTATGCCAGAATACAGCTACTTGGCAAAAAAAAAAAAAGTCAGATTTTTACCTTATTTACTCAGCTTTCATAGATCTGCGTTAACATCACCTTTGCAGTCTTCTTACTCTTCATTCTCATCAATTATTATTTTTCAAGCTTTGATCCAGTCTCTCATCATTATCACTTACTCTTATGGTTTAGAACTTACTATTTTTTGAGGCATACTGTGAAATGTGTCATCATCTCTTCTTTTAGCATTCTTTTTCTTATTCATTTGAAGATCTTTACTGGATCCGATGCCGTCATATCAGCTTGAATTTAGCATTAAAAAACCAACTTTCTTTACAACCTATTCTTACAGCTGTCCCCCCTCCTCTCCCTTACCCACCATAGTAGGTAATTGCTCCACACACATACTCAGGTGCATTTATTACAATGCATCACTTAGTATCCACAACTCCCTTTGATTTATTTTTTAATTTACTTTTAATTTTTGCTTTTCTCTATAACTGCACTTCAGTGTTTAAGTAAATTTTGTCCCCCGGGAGAATTGCATAAAATAGATACCAGTATTTGACAAGTAACTATACAACCACGTTCATGAATTAAATATAAGGCAAATAAATAATGATAACAAGATTTTGAATTTGCGTAATATTGTTTGGTTGAGAAAGACCATCAAGACAGTGCATTCTCTCAGACAATATCAAACGAGTTTGTTTTTTTTCAGAACATGCAATTATTTCTTTGAATTTTTAGGGGTTTTTATTTTACTTGTAACTTTCAGAGAAACATTAACCTTTTGCCAGAGCGTTGGAGAGTATTGCTTTTTTGTCAGAAACCAAAACGTTACTTAACCAACTGATTAGCCTTATTTTGAAAATCAACTTCCACATAATTCTATGACCAAAGGTACAAGATTTTTAAATTATCCGTATCAAAAAGAAATCATTAATCTAGAAATATTTTTCTTTGCTTTACTGTTTTATTGCTATGGTTGTCTGTCCCTAAAATTTTGCCTGCTTGTTGGGTTTTTGTTGTTTTGTTTTTTTCCCCTTGTAGCCTTTTGGTGTTAATCAGCCTGGTCCTTACATCATGTATACTACTGTAGATGCAAACGGATACCTGAAAAACGGGTCAGGTAAGATAATCTCGTAACAAGAATACACACAGCATGGTCTGTCTATATATACTTCTCAGCAACTTCAAGAGTTGGAAAGTTTTAGAGTGAAATGGGGCTGGTTTTGAATACTGTCTTCACTTTACAGGGCCAGAATCCCCTAACTTTCCCTTATTTCTTTACGGATTGCATATTTATTACACATATTGCAACGACATTCTTTTGTCTTTTCTTCTGTCCCATGCAAATTGGGTTTCAACAGTTGGCTGTATCTTGCCCAGTCTGAAAAAACCATTGGGTACAGTTCCATCAGTTTGTGAACTAGTGGAACTAGTGGAATGACAGACATACTTTTTAGTTCCAGTTCCTTAGCAATTATAAATTAAGAAACAACAGGAGCTTTGAAATACCTACATAGAATGTTGCAGCCACATGAAAAAGGATTGACATAATATTCAGTAAACACAGGATGTATTTTTCTGGAGTTGTTCACCACAGCTGGCAGGCTACCAGGCATCTGTTAACATCATGAGTAGCTTGTGGAAGATAAAGAGGGAATGGCTGCATCCTTTCACATAATACAGCAACTCCAAGAAATCAAAAATCATTAGGTAACAGGGCCAAAATAAATGGAAAGAAGCAGTGCTTCATGCAACTTCTGGCTTAACGAGACATTGCAGATGCCACAGTTTACATGAGTCCAAAAACAAAGTAGACAAAAAAAGAAATAAACCATTAGGCCGTGGTCCAAGTGGTGCCTAATGTTAGAACATCCTGGGGTTTATGCTGCACTAGTATGTAGTAGTCGCTTCTAGAAGACACAGGTACTGAGACACACTGTACTAAGTAGTCTATTATTCTAATTTATGACTGTTAATCTCATAACCATAATGGACTCAACTTCTTGCTTAGGCAAAAAAATCCCAAACTCACAAGCCAAAATATGATCAGAGTATGCACATCTGCAAGCTGTGCCATTCCAACACCTTCCCAATGGCTGCAGTCATCTGCATCTGTCACTCAAGTCTGATTTCAAACTAAACTTGGATTTAATAAAAAAAAAGTTTCCTGTAGTTCACTGGAAAAACTGTATTCTGTATAACACAAATTTAAATAATAGAAATAATTTCGGGGGAGAAATGCAGACAACATATTAAGGTCCAAAATCAATGATAATGTTCTCACCTTGGATACTGTGCTCAGGAGGATTAATTCCAACCTAGGAAAAATACAGAGAAAGATGATGTCCTGAAATATGAACCAGACAGCTGCAAAAACATATCCTGATATCCTGTAGCACTTATGTATTGGTACATGCTTAATACAGGGTTGAAAGCTTGAAAGTATTAGCCTGCATTTTAATCAGACTAATATTTAATGCTAACATGAAAATGCATAGGATCATTTCTAATTGTTGCACAAATTCATCTTGACAAACTCATCATCCTGCCAGTTGCACACACTGCTTCATCACTCTGAAGGTTTTCTTCATAAACTAACTTTTAAAAGAGCTTACATATTTATTTTGAAACACTTAAAACCCCATAATGAGTTTAGAGATTTTTAGTCACACTGTGCTCTGTTAGACTACCTGACCCATGCAGCCAGTTCCGGTTGGGTAACAACTGGCATATCTCATCACTGCCAATTACCAGGATGAAGGTTTGCAAGCTTTGTCATGATACAGCTTATCGTGTTAACCATGTCAGAAAATACTGGTAAAGGCCTACACAGGGTATCTCTCCTCTCAAAAGCATGGATGGGAAACTTAACTTCAATATGCTGTCTTTTTGGTTATTTGCAGTCCCTAATCACTTCTGAATCCACTAGCTTACTAAGCCAATTTTAACTGGAGCATACATGCGTCAAATAAAACTCGACCAGTTCAGTAGAAGACAAAATTGCACATGAGGAAAAGACTTTAGAGATCAGCAGGAGATCAGCAGTTATCTGGTGTGGTTTTGTCCTCAGGTTGGCCATACGGTCAGCACACGTGCTGTTCCAGTTAGCCATAGCCTGAAATGTTCTTGCCCAAGCAGTACCAAAGGAGCCTAGCAGAAAAAAGCTTACTGTACTGTGGAGGTTTTAAGGGAAATAGAAGATGATAAGACTAAAAGATGTTGCAAGTTCTGTACAGGAAGCAGGGCTGCTTCCAAAGACATGCAGGATTCATATTCATGCAAATACAGACATCCTTCGTTTCACAGCTTCTATCACATTTTTAAGGCTTTTCGCCTCAGGACAGGTTTCTAGAAATTCGTACAGTGTTATGCTAATTACTTGAATCCATATGGCAGTGCCTTTTCCCTTCTGTTTTTGATGACCAGCTATTCTGGGGTTTGTCCTCTTTAAAGCCAAGATGCAAAATGGAATGCAGAGAGTTGAGTTTCTGACAGGATACTTCTAAGACATACACTGTTAAATAAAAGCAATTTTACTCTACCTATTCCTTTTTTAAAAGACATATGAGTTTTTCAAAAGAAGAGAAGTATAAACAGTTTGGAATGCACTTCATATGTTAATAAAAGAAACTCTTCTGCTTTCACAAATCTGTGTAATAACGGTTGGAGTTCTCTAATTTCTGTTTATGCTGTTACCTAAACTACTTTCAGTTGATCCATGCCCCTATGTACACTTTGGGGCTACCCCCGTGGGACCACGGACCTGTTGATAGAGCTTCTTCCTGAGAGCTGCTCTCAGAGTTACTAAAAATTGCTGCATTTCTAGATCACAAAATTTCTTTCCAGCCTGCCACTGAAAGTTAGTTGAGTGCCTTCATAGGGTGAACATGCATCTACATGTAGAAATTGGTGAGTTTAAAGTAATACCTGTATTCCTTCAGGCTCTCTGGGACTTAATGCAGGCCTGAATTTTGTGCACCCATGTGAATATAAATGGACTTAATGAAAACACAGCCTTGTAATTCCTATGGCCTGTGACTTGCAGATGGATCCCTACACACAATCTTATCAGAAAATCAGGAGCGCTGATGAATAAATCTGTTTTCCTAAGTAATGAAAAATACGAGTTTTGCCTAAGAAAAGAATCACATTGATGGTTTTACCAAACTGACCCTTTTTTCCCGCTTTAGTAAAATGCTATGAATAAAAAAAAAAATAACCTTTGCTCTAATTATAGGAATTTAGATTTATTCAATCATGTAGTCAGTTAAGTTTTTAATTATTGCTACTTATAATTCACACAATATAAGAAAATTAGAAATCTGATGTTTAAAGTGAATTTGTACAATGCACTTAAAAGATCATATTTGACAGCTAGCAGAATATATATTATTAGATTCTTAAATATATTATGTTTGGGGTACCATAAACAGTAACTACAGAGAACTGAAAATTGGCATATCCAAGTGATACATTACATGCTGCTTTTTAAAATAAATTGTATTTTTATAAATTGACATAATTTTAATCAGACGATGATAAAATAACGGATTTGTGGGATCTCAAGTGCAGAATATGGTTTATAAAGGTTAATTCACAGCAGTATAAACTGATTCTAAACCCTGCTTTGAGGAAAATACAACTTGGATGGGTTTGTTATGTGTACGTTTGACCCTTTGACACTTACTACTTAAGCATATAAAATAACCCAGTGGCAGAATAAAGATGTTCTTCCATCTGCAAACCTCTGGGTTACAGAGAATGCACATACCTTACAAATTCCTTATATCTGTGGGGAATAAAGCTAGATCCAAATTTTAAGCTATTTCACATATTTTCTTTTTTTTTTCTTTTTTTTTTTCTTTGCCTGGTTCTCTTTTCCCAGAACAAAAGCAAATACATTTTTCTTGAGCATTATCATTAGGGTTTGGTGAGTTTGGTTGTTTGTGGGTTTGTTTTCTTAAGGGGGAGCAGTGCTTTTAGAAATACAATGTTTTTACAATTTACTCTAGGAAACAGCTATGAAATATGATTTAATACCACTATAGTACCATTCATCTTCACTAGTACCATATTTACAATATTAAAAACCTAACCGAGTCCAATCATGATGAATTTCCTGCTCTATTTTGCCATTATGAAATAACAGTAATAAATTCCAAGTGCATTTATGACCCTAGCAGTCTTGCTACAGGGGCTTTTCTAATACTGTCTTTGATCAGTTTCTCAACTGTAGTATGTTAATATAATTTTTTATTATTTTTGTGTCTGTGTAATTCCTGCAAGAACATTTCAAAGTCACATTTTTTTCTGAAGATACTAAGTTTGTAGCTAAACTTTCTTCTTTGACAAGTCCTATTCATAAAATTCAGTAAATGTTCTAACTAGAATACAGGTTATTATCTTGAAGAAGTGTGTTACATCAGAACTGTATTCTGAAGAAACACCTCAAGCAACGCTTTTATAGGCATGTGCCGGTGGGCAATACCAAACCCACATTTTGGGGCCACGTATAAAGCTACAACATCTTTTCCGCATTAACGTTTTAGAAGTATGGCACCGATATACTATTTTAAAACTCAGTTGTATTAACAACTTTGCATTCCTTATATCAGGGAACAATCCATATCTGAAGCTTTTAATTCTATGGAAGCAATAATGAGACAATCTACTAGTTTATAATTATATTTTAAAAATAATTAATCTCTTTCCCAAGAAGTAACATGAGTAACAACATGGTTGTTCTTCTAATGAAAACAACGCTCACCATTCCTTTTTTTAGTTTGTTGAGTTGCCGGTGCTGTTTGTTGTCATTACCACTGCTCTTAGCAGGGCAACAGTTATTGGCCACCAAAACCAGACTATCTAGTCATCTTAAGTTACCCCTCTAGCCCTGGGTTAAAGTAAATCAGAGTACTCAAAGGAATGTCCACTGTTCTGCTTCTGATCTTCCTAATTCTGCAGGTCTTTAGTTCTGAATTACAGTATCTTTCGTGTATGCAATGTTCCTACAGAGAGTAAAATAAAAAAGCACATATCCAATTCACTTAAAAGTTCTTTGATCTGCTAAACCTTAACTACAGGAAATTTGCATAATTACAAGGAGGTTTTTTAAAACGTTGTTAGAATTATCCTCTCTCCTATTAACATTCCAGGGTGTTGTTAAAAGTTGGCAGAATAATAATTAGTGCATATTCTGTGCTTATACTTTCCATTTCTCAATTCACTTGTAATCTTGCAACAAGAAATAGTGTTAAATTAACTACAAGGAACAGCAATTGCCAAAATGAGCATTAGAATTGAGAAGTTCTGGGTCTCACATCTCTGCTTAATATCTACACAAACCTTCTCTCTCTGAGAGGAAATTCACTTGCAACAGCTTCTTCAAATATTTAAGGAATTTTATGCTTGAAATCAGATCAGGTCCAGGTGTAAATCTGGGAGAAGTATGCAAACTCAAATCTAAGTCATGCTTTCCTGTGATACAACTTGTCCACTCCCCCCAGTTAAGTATGAGTGTCAGCCTGGGTTTTTTATTGGCATCTAAGAAATTTCTAGTATAATTGAGATGTGATGTTTTTCAGCTGAATCCTGCAAGCAACAATGAATACCATAAACTAGAGTCCAACTAAGATACAATATCTAAAGCCGGGCACACAGAATACATAGAATGAATTTAGCAAAGCTAACAAAATGCAAGCTGTTGGGCTCTATTGTTGGCTTTTTTGTTGTGGTTTTTGTTTTGAAACTTCAGCATCCTGAAAAAAATCACTGGTGATAATGAAAGAGTAGGGCTACTAAATCACTTTGGGTTTGAATGGAATTTTGTTTATGACTGATGCCAGTTAGGTTACTGCAGATTATATCCATACAGCCCTATGTGTTAACAGTTCTGACCTTGGCTAAAATGCAGGCATGTCGCTGTTGCAAGCAGAAGTGGGTCCCAGTAACAATCCTTTGTGTTTTCTTGAGAAGGCTACCTACTTGATGCATTCTGTTTCATGTACTTTATTACCAGTAACACAAACTGATTTTCTCAGAACTAATGTCCTTGTTGACCCGGAGCAACACAAATAAGGTCAGATATGGAGTATCTGTTAATTTACAGAAGTGCTTTCAGAAACTGCACAAGGATGGTTTTATTCTGTAGCACCAGCGTAACACAGGCATTTTAAATTTGTTATTGCAATGTTGCCTGGTCAAGGGCTCAAGGGCTGAACAAAACAAATGACTGGATAGTCCTGTATAGACTTCATACTATGAACATCAGGCTGCCTTTAGCCACTGGCATCTTTTTACCCTGTTTTTCCTCTGATACCCCTTCCCCTGTCATGAAAACCCAATTTTTCTATCTTCCTGCTTGTTTTCTCCCTCTTCTGCATAATATCTGAGCCCTTGGGTACCTTCTGTTTCTCTGTAGGAAGTCCTAGCCAGGAGGGTAAGGGTAAGACCAGTAACTATGCATTGCCATAACTGCAGCAGTACTGGCTGACTCCGTAGTGTGTTGAGTAGCCAGACAGATGAGGCAAAAACCCTCACAACTCCCTCTTGCCTTTTTTTTTGATAAGGACACCTATGAGAGGAGGGGCCGTTATGCTGTGCAGTGTGTGGCATACCCAAAGTATTTTATATATTTTTTGATGTACCATCTTTTGTATGCACCAGATGAACTCTTGTGATTGTGCAAGCCAGGCCCAACCCAGCTGGAGCTTCAGGCTGATGTGTTATCTCATGCTTTCACTTCTACTTGAAATGGGAGATTACCTTCTGTATTTCATCCTGCATCACAGATGTCTTAACTTTCTCTCCTGAAGTAAAAATACGCCAAGAGACTTAGAGTTTGAAATAAATAGGGTCGTAGTTGCAGTTTGTCTACCAAAAGTATTAGTCCTGTGGACCAGGAACAAATGAACAATAAATGTTCATGTGGATCAAATCGGCATTTGTTTGCATCTGTATGACTGAAGCTGTATGGACTGAGAGCCTTTGCAATTCTCATTTCAGAGTTCTCTCATTTTGCTTAGTTTTGTTTTAAACCTTCCCTGTCAGAATGACCTTCCACATGCTGTTAAGTTATGCCCTTCTGGGTTTTTTGAGACCTGCTTACTCTTCCCAAACTTCAAATATTTAGGCATTTCAAATTAGATAACCTTCCCTTGTACACAGGGTTGGAATATAAGCAATACCTTTATTTTTATTTTTTTTTTAAGATTTTTGCTTCTGTAATTTTATGGTGTAAAGCTAATGAAAACACATTCTTGTACAAATGCATGACATTTGGAGTTTGGGCTTTCAGAAGTATCACAAGTGTTAGCAGCACTGCAAGTAGGTATCAAAGTTTCCGGTGCACACTTTGTACTTTTTTCCAGAGGTTATTCCTGCAACTCCCAAGGAGGGTACTGCAGAAGCAGTTGAGAGGTGAAGTTGTGTACCTCATTAACCTAGAGCTTCCTGTGGGGTGGACTAATGAGAAAAGGCAAATATCTAAGTCAGATATTTAGAAAGCTGAAGTTATAGTTTTAAGCAGAAAAAGAGCTCTTTCTCCTATGTTTTTTCCCTGTAGTGACCTACAACTCCAAAGGCAGTAATAAGGGAACTGAAGTAAATCTTTCAGCTAAAGACAAGGACATAAATTCTCCAGCTTTCTAAAAAGCTTTCAGGTTTGGAGTTGTTGGTTTTTGGTTTTCTTCTGAAAGCTGCTTTGTAAATTCTTACGCTTATCAGTTATATTTTACCTTTTGCAGTAAGTGGTTCCTGCTTATTTTCAAATAAGGAGTTGCCAGCTTCAAAAGATGGGGAAACCCTTTGGTGTGGACTGTAACGCAACACTGATAATTGCTGTAAATTATCACTGTAATGTTTCAACTGCGCAGCTTACAGGATGGACATTTACTGGGAAATTTTACCTAACTCTTGAGTTGTCTTTGTCTTATTCCAGCTGTTGCATGCCTGTTGTTCACAGCTACGCAGCAATTCATGCAACTTCTGCATGTAGTTTTTTTAAAGAATTTTCAGTAGTTCTAGGATGCATCTGTATACCTAATCTATAAAAAAAGCAGTCATTCGTGTGTTGACCACAAAATTGGGGTAGGTGAAAAACTTAGAAGAACTTAGGTGCAGGTTTACAACTAGAGGCTACAACTCAAATACTGTCTTTTGCACAGTGAACTGAGTGTTTACCAGAAAAGCTGCCTATGTTGTCAACAGGTACAAAGAACGTATGTCTAAAACAAAGCAACTCCTTGTTAAATTGTCTAACTTTGTTAGATTTTGGGGGTTTTTTTGACAAGTTGATTTGCACTTCACAAATATCTTGTTACTATTTCAGTGAATGTATAAAGCTTCTGATAAATACATCGTTTTGCAAATTAGAGGGAAAAATATAGCACCAGGAAGAAATAACGGCATAGCATTTTTATCTGTGAAAGTACATTTAGCTATTCAGTCCTCTAATATATTGAATTTGAGGGGCTTTTGAAAGCCTAAATATTATTACTGTAGTTTGAATGGTTTTAATGGACTACTTACATGCAAATGATATTTTCTCAAGAAAAACATAATAAAAAAAAAACTCAAAATAATAGCATTTCAGGAGACCAGCAGTGTGAAATCAGAGTTTCCATTAGTCTTTTACCTCTGTGTTGTCATCCTACCTGCTCCGTTATTCCACAAATAAGTCTATTTAAACTCACTGAACAATACCAGGATTGTGAACCTACTGATGTAGGTTCAACTAGACTGTTCGTAGAGGCCGTATCACACATTATCAGTTCTGTTTAAAGAAACAATAGGAATACCTTCCCTACATGAAGTTAAATTGGCTTCATTTAAGCACTTCTGCTGCCTGAAATAAGCTGCTGAGGATATTACAATCTAACCCAGGGCAGAGTGGGCTTACTCTTAAGCTTTCAGCCAGTTTACATCAGTATAATGGAAACAGAAGGAAAATGCCTTAATTCAGATATAAAAGAGCAAGTGCTGTATGTGTCAAAGATGACACATCATTCTGTTTTTCAAAAAAGACTTTCTAAAGGTTAATGATATGTATTGCTTCAAAATTTTATACGCCATACTTCAGAAATAAGGAGATTGATTCAGAGATGTTCATAATGATTTCTGAATATCAAACTGCAAAATTCTGTAAGGTTTGGCTGCCCAACGTCATTAGTTATTTCTTAAAAATGTGGTCTCTGACAGGCTGAAACCACTGAAAGCCATGTCTTAAAATGCTGAAGTTGTTTTTTTTTTACTCTGCCCACAGTTTTTGAAACAATAAATCTGATGAATTATGATTTAAACCAAAAGTATCAACACCATCTCCTCTACCAGTACTGTAGCCCATGATGGCTGCGTGCTTCTAAATAACTTCTTTGAAACAAGAAGCATAAGGCAAAAGATGTTCAACAGTCTTAAAAGTACTATTAAAAAGTAATAATGTACATCATGGACAGGAGAAAGGTGGTTTTTTTATTCTTGTTTAAAGTAACATTTCTACTGATGAAGCAAAACAAACTGTGAAGCAACAGCCACATTTTTTCTCCATCTTGTTTGCACAGACTTCCAAAAGCTTCTTAAATAAAAATCTTTTAATTTTAATTACCAGTGACTGAGAACTTAAAGTATGACAACAAACTGTTGACACTACTCACTGTAGTTTCTCTGTGTATTTTTATCTCTGTCCGGTGATTTTGTGTTTCTCAGGTGAACACTTGTCATTCTTAATTACTACTCTGAAATTCTAAATGGTACATTGGAGTAACTATAAACCTTTTACAGAATTTGAGATATATATAGGGAGTAAAGCAAGAAATAGTCTCGAAAGTCTCAGATTTGTAGTCACCTTTAAAGTAAACCAGAACCTCCTATATGGTCATTCTTATTAACTAATATCTCTCAATTTTAAAAGGCAAGTAAAAAAAAAAAAAGACTATCTGCATATTTTCTGCCTGATATATAGAAGAAAACATTCCTTTCTGACCTTTACAAATGTTCTATTTACATCCCGAAGCACAGGATTTCATTATACCTGTCTCAGGAGGCATAAGAACTGGGGTTAGTAGCCATGAAATTACTCAGTGCTTTTAAGAATTCTAACTGTAGTATCTGACTCTCTGACCTCTTTAAGGCTGACTTCAGACAATGTATGATATTTTCTTTTATTTCCTTTAATTTAGTTGATGTGCATTTCATTTGTATGATGAAAGAGAAAAAGGAAGATCTCAGTTGCAGTCACTTCATAATCCTAAATACTTCACTCAAAAGTCATTCTGAAAGCTTTTCAGTGTTAAATGTTACAGCAGTCCCTGGTTCTTTTGGGAAAAGCCCTTCAGAATTCAGCATTAGTGCAATAACCTTTTAAAGAAAATTCTTTATTATGTTATAACATGATCAAGTAATACATACCACCTTGGTTATTTTTATAACCAAGTCAATTTTAATAAACCTACCTTTGCTCCTTGCTACTTTTTATTGGTAACCAGTGCTTTCAGATATGATGTGCTTACCCAAATTTCAGAATTACTCCAATTTTGGATTTGAAAATTGAGACCTAGAGAATGAGAAATTTAGCCAGGATTACATAAGGGATTCAGTGACAAAGTGGGGACAGACTCAAGTCCTCTACTGTTATCTGAACTTACTGGAAAAATCCCCATTCTTAAAAAGAAAAGCTGCTTAGCTAAGGCTTTCTGCCACAGATTCCATCATCTGGGAATTCACCTAACAAGGTACACAGTGCACCTTGCCCTCACAAGAGAGGTCTGAAAATACAAATCCTATTTAATTTTTTCCCCATCTAGTTGGTCATCACATAGTTCTGCATAGGGAAAAAGTAAATCTGAAATATGCTTAATCTTCAGGGAAACTGTTTGCTGATAGCATTTTAGCTTAATAAAAGGTAACTGCATCAAGCTGATTTTACAGATCTCACCTAAATGTATAATAAAAGATTACCTCGTGATTAAACAGGCCTTTTTTAACACACGCTTTACATCATAGGGCAAGCTTCTTCCTAAAAAGCTGGTGGAGGGTGGGGAGGTTTGGCAAAATAGAACCACAAAGTAATCATTGTATTTGAGTTCCCAATTATTATCATCCAATATACAAAGTAGCATGCTGTCCCTTGGTGCCAGGGCTGCTGCATAGTGGTAAATGCATACTTGCACTTATCAAGCTAGCTCCAGGAGCCGAGGATGGGAGTTTGTTTCTGTTCCTTCTTGAAAGGATGCTTGGTTTTGCCAAAGAAATTGTGATGTCTGTGGTTTGGGAGTTTCCCCCACTGTGCCACTCTGTTCACTGCAGCTCTGCAAGACGCAGAGAGACCGTATGGCCAACAGCCAGTTGTCTGAAACAAAATACTGTTTCAGAATCGAGCCTTAGAAGAAAGTGTGGAGAGGTAGAAAGGAGTTGGCTGTAAATTCATTACAAAATGTGCATTAATATTCATTAATTCACATTCAGTTATGTTTTGTTGATAATTTATAATTTCCAATTTCAGGTATAATCTATAAGGTGTCAAAGCAGAGAGAAATCTGACACAAAATACTGTCTACATGATATCTTTGTGGAAAACTGTTTCTGTTGATCACTTAAACCTACTTGTGGTGCTCGAGTATCTTTTGAACTCATTGCTATTCACCTGGTGAAGGGCTGAATTCACAGCAGTGCTTAAGAGGTACTGACATCATTCCTGCTGTGTAACCAGATCATTTACTGAGAGGCTTTCTAGAGAACGAACAAAGAATCTACATGAGATCTGAATCAGTGTGTCAGAAATTAAATGATGACAAGATTTTTTTATTTTAATAGAATAATCAGGGATTTGTAAATGGGATGTTAGTGAACCTGTCGATAGCTACAACACCTGTCTTCCCTACTGCCTTCTCAGGGAACACATAATGTTATTTTTCTCCTACCATCTCTCCTTTAATTATTTATAATTATATGCTCTCACTAGGGCCTAACTTGCTACCACCATAATCCTTTCTTCATTATATCAATTTATTATTTGAGAATTTTTTGGTGAGAATTTACTTTGTGAATCTTGTGACACGAGAAAAAACAGTACTTGCTAGTTAATGCTAACAAGAACTGAAGTGAAGTTTCACATGTTGAGTCTGAGATTGTTAATCGGTGTGGCAAAAGACTTGGCACTACATGTATCAAAATAAAGGTGGATAGCCGATTTCTTCTCAACTTGTAACACCTTGTAGAGATTCAGTTTAACATAGAAATGGTGCTCAAAGGGATCATCTTGCCTATAAATCTAAAGTATTTAAGCTATTCTTCAAATTAATGCCCATAAGTACTTTGGAAATGTGCAGTTGAGCCCTTAAGAATTAAATAATCCTGTGGTAGGTTAAAATTTGTTGAACATTTTATAACAGACTTTGAAATGGTATTTGTGTCAAAATTGGGTGGGTTTGGGGTTGGGTTTTTTTTCCAAAATACCTACTTGGGCTTCTTTTCTAATTTTGTTTCAGCTGGACAGCTTAGCCAGTCAGCACATTTTGCTCTCCAGTTGCCGTACAACGTACTTGGCTTGGGACGTAGTGCTAATTTCCTTGACCATTTGTATGTTGGCATTCCTCGTCCTTTAGGAGAAAAGGTTAGTTGAGATTTAAGATTGCCAAGCTACTATTTATGGTGCTACCTTTCCTAAAGAAGTTTGGATTGAAATACTGCTAGGGACGCTTTTGTCTTTTTCCAGAAGCAAGAATATCAAAAGAGTAAGCTTGAATACAGAAAAGTTCACCAAAAAGAACCTAGTATGTTTAGTTCTTCGGGGTGTGTATAAGCTCTGAAGCTAACACTAAGATCAAAAGATGACTGAAGTTGTCTATAAATGTTAGCACAGGTATATAGTACTTGTTTATGTGGTAAATGTTTATTGGATCTGAGAGTCCAATTATTATGGTGTCAGCTGTAAGATTTTGCTGGAGTTAGTCTGGCTGGCCTGTAAATTCACATAATCCTTTCTGCCCGAGTGATAAAACCATGATCAGTATGATGGGAGGTGGAAATTACTGTGATTATCCAATCTTCACATGAAACATAAAAGTAGGGTCCTGACCATTTTCAGTCTTTAAAGATCTGATGGACTACTTGAAAAAGTGAGGTATTAAAATGAGCGTACTGGCCAAATTCTGATTTGGATAATTGCTTTGCCTGCCTCCTTTGTAGAATTGCTTCTTTTCTTCTTGCCCTATTATGTTGTTGCTTTGTGCTTTTTAAGCAGATGCTGTTTCATGTCAGCAATAGTTATTTTGCTTTTTACTTCATTTTGTGTTGTTTTGTTTTTTTTTAAAAAGCGCTTTGGAGCTTTCAGAATAAAAGGCTTATACAAATATACGGGAGTAATCACTTATACTTAGAAATCAAAAAATGAACCAACCTTATTTTTGTTTTGGTTCTCTTTTTGTATGTTTCAACAGAGAATTTATCTGCTTTTAAGTATGTTGCTTTATTAGGAATTGACAAAGCCTTTGTTTTTATTTCAGTCCATAAGGAAACAAGAATGGACAGCTATCATACCCAACTCCCAGCTCATAGTCATCCCCTATCCTCATAATGTTCCTAGAAGGTAACTTCTTCATTTTGATTTGCACTTCACAAAATGACATTAATACGGAGTTTAAATTAGGCATTAAGGGTATATTTATAAACAGTCACCTGCAGAGAAAGAAAATCGAAGAACTATGGCAGGGGCGCCAGTTCTATAGATGCAGTTGCCTGTGTGACAAGGCAGAATAATTCTCAAATATTTACAGACCCACAGAAAGTGCCCGTAACCCATCAAAGTCTATTACCACCTCATACAAAAAATCAAAATGCATTACCAGCTTTATTACCATTATTTGCTAGATTTACCAACATTCTTTTTGACTAATTGCAAGCATGGTAATGACTGAAGCAAGCATTTTTGCTTCACCAAACATGCAATTTCTCTCTAGTTACATAGAAAATCTTTAGTTTAGCCCTTCCGAACCAGTGTCTGTTGCCACAGGTACGAATATTTTTCAGTAAAGGCGAATGGGTTGGTTACACAGAAGTCTGAACACTGAATTGACTTAGCAATTAAAATGTTTAATCCCAGAAAGAGAGCATGTTTCTCTCTTTGCTATTAGAGAAAACATTAGTCACGTATTCCAGATGCTTTTTGCCGCTTGATCTACTAGTGAGGTCAGTTGCATTTATCGTGCAGAAATTATTCTGACATCAGTTTCAGCAGTTAATTTTACTATGGGACAAATAACAGTTGAGAAGTGATGTGCCACTTGAGTTGCTAATTAACAACCACAGGAAGAACATCTGCCAGATGAAGAAAATTTAGTTATGCAAAAGAAAAAAATCTTTAATTAATAAACTCTTTCTGCTTTCCTGTAAAGTAAGTTTATGGACACTGTAGAACAGCAGAGGGTAGGATCCTCAGAAGAAATCAGACTTCATAACAAACACTTCTTACATTTATAATTGTTTTTAAATATAGGTATGATGTTTCCTGAAAGGCCTCTGTGCTGCCTCAACATAGAGCCTCCTGCTGACAGGTTTCTTATGATAAGAAGCCTAGACTATAAAAAGGGTCCCCACAACATTCGAGGGATGTCTTTCAGAAGCTCTAAAAGTTCTTAATTTTGTTGCTCTCCAGCATTCTCCTGCCATAACAACTAGTTGTGTTGCCTATATCTGCAGTTGTCCTTGGGTAAACTTCAGCCGGAGATGCCTAGCCAGCCAGACCCCATGTAAAGGAAATAATCTATCTCACAGGCTTATTTCACCCTGCTGCTCCATCTCCCCAAATCCCTAGGCAGTTTTGTGGAAGGTTTTCTTACGTATTTTACTTTACCCTGGGCAGGGGCAGAAGGTAAATCTCCTAATGAGAAAAAAGTCAGTTCCTGAGGATATCCAAAGCATTCCTGGAAAGCTAAACAGAAACTTAATTTAGGCATGGCATTACCTGAATAATATTAAGCCATATATTTCCAAGTAAACATCACTGGACTTCAGTCTCTAAGTATAGCCACTAGTTTCTGTAGATCAAGTTGTTACCTGTCTTGCACTAGCAGGTTCTTTTCCTCTTTGTAAGTTAAATCTGTTTTCTGCTTCCCAATGAAGGGCATTAATGTTTCCTTGGATTTTCTCCTTTCGTATAGCTGGAGTGCCAAGCTGTATCTGACCCCAAGTAACATTGTGCTGCTAACAGCTATAGCCTTAATTGGTGTCTGTGTTTTCATCCTGGCAATAATTGGCATATTACACTGGCAAGAAAAGGTAAGCTTAATTAACTAGATTATTTTCTATATTTTCTGTACTATTGAGCACTTTTACAGTCTTGTACATTGGGGGCTTTGAGTAGTTTCTATGCTATAATTTCTGACACAGGCTGCATTAGTTTCTAAAAGGTGTTTATTATTAATACAGTATTTTGCAAGCTTAAAAATTAGTATTGTTTTTATTTAAGCTCTGAGACATTTAAAACAGGAAATGAAGAGCAACATGGAGCTCTTGCCATTAAGCTGTTATTTACAACTAAATGAGGCATTTTTGTTTCATATCTAAGCTTTCTGATTTGCAGGGCTTTAAGCAGTACCATTTTGGAAAATGGAACATAAACTCAGTTTACTTATTTTGAGTTCTGCTGGTTATCTAAAAATAAAGAAAACATCTCTTTCTGTATCAGTCTTTGCTTACTGCACTGACATTAGCATTCAAGACTGTGGCGGGAGACAATTCTGTGCATATTGGCTGCTTTGCTCCGTGTGTCTGAATTACACATGCAGAGTATAGAAATCCATTGATTTGAAGAATATTTTGAAAGGGGCCTTTCATGTCACAAAAGAAATGTGTTCCCATTTTTCTTAGCTATGTTCAGTTCGCAATCATACCCAACTGGCAGGATTACCAATAAATGCTACTACATACCCAAACCCTAATCTTAGCTGTCAGATAAAATTACAGAACATTTTGACATGGTAGAAGTGTTTGTTATTTTGTGCTTGTGGACATAAAGTGACCTTGTTAAAATATGCTCTGCGCATGCTTTATATTAAAATGTTATTTATCTGTCAGTCTTCACTCTCCAAAATATTAAATAGTCTCCAAATAATACTAAAGCTGGGAATAAACGACAGAAAGCAAAGAAATGCGAAGTTGATGATGACTGTCCTTAGCATGTCCTACTGTAACAAGAAGGCATTGCTAACCGCTAGCTGTGACTGTGCACTGGCAGGGTTTACCTCTGTCTACAACACATCTTAAGCAGAAAAAATACTTTGACTTTGATCTGGGTATGGGATTAACTATATGTATTTCCAGCAGGAGAAATGGAGATTTAATGTCAATGTTTAAAACAGTTCTTCATATAACAATTCATGTAATTTAAAGAAGCACTCAGCCCAGAGTAAGTGCTTTCTGAGCCATTTTAAACCCCTTTAGGGTCATAGAAAGGTCTAGGTTGGAAAAGACCTTTGAAGGTCATCTAGTGCAACGCCCCCTGCAGTAAGCAGGGACATCTTTGACTGGATCAGGTTCCTTGGAGCCCTGTCCAACCTGACCTTGAATGTTCCTAGTGATGGGGCATCTACTACCTCTCTGGGTGACCTGTGCCAGTGTTTCACCACCTTCATTATGAAAAAAAATATTCTTTGCATCCAATCTAATCTAAATTAAGTATATGTAAATGCAGTGCTGTATTGGTTATATTATAAACATTTCCAACTGCTGCATCTTGCTCAAAATAGGCATAAAGATTTGGATAATTTGTGTGTATTTTCAGACTACTGTATAAACACCTGTTAATTGCTTTAACTTTCCAGTGCCTTCCTCTTGGATTTTTACCTCCCCAATTTTTAGAGGAAATGGTTGAGGTACAGAATAAATAAGAATCTTGACCGAGGCTGTATTGTACATCACTGACTAGGAGTTAAACTACAGAGTCCATTGTTTCTAAGCTTGTTCTTGGTTTGCTGTCTCTTTCAGTAATCCTCTCATAAAAATACTGTTCTGCCTAAATGCTGTTCTCCCCTGCAGATCTCTAGAATACCTAGAGCAAAGAAAGGAAGGGGAAATGTACTGGCAGTTACAATCTCTTCCCCCAGAGGAAGTATCTGTCTGTAAGCTTCAGTGTTTTATCCAGCAGTTAAAATAAACCATGTACTCTGACCACTTCAGATAAGCAATAATTGCTCAGACAATAGTAATAAATAACTCTGGCATTCCTTGGAAATTTTGCATCTATTTTTGCATCTATTGAAAAGAAAAAAAAAAAAAAAATTTCAAATCTGTTACTAGTTTTTAGTTTTGATATAGCAAATGAAAGAGAAATTGAGGAAGAGTTTACACCATTATTTATCTTACAGCAAATATAGTCTGCTGCATTAGGTAGGGACCTTGTTATTCCTGTATTCTGACTATAATGTGATTTGTGGTCTTGAGGAGTCGTGTGAACACTACACATTGATGATGATAATACTGATAGAGAAGTTTTGATGGATTCATCCGAGTATCAGTTACTGTCAAATCTGAAGTGGTAATTTTTTCAGGAAGCATACAAGAAATGGAGTGAAAATTGCTTTTAAGTGAGACTATAAAATTTTGTGGAATGTGACAAGCATTTCAATGTAGGAAGGAGTATGCCACTCCTTTCTTCCCAACCCATTTTTGACATTCAAAATACTACTGACATTGATAAAGTCCCTGCCAAAAAGCCAGACTAATACATCTTAAACTTCACCAACAGCTCTGCTGCTGCCACAAAACATAGTAAAATCCATAGTTAATCTAATGGAGCTGCTATCATACATAAACATTGTGTAGTGAGGAAATCTTTGGCCTGGAGCCAAAGTAGATGACAAACTTTCATGGCAGAACACATGCACCGCTATCTACCAAAATTGTCATGTATCTTTATCAAATGAGATACAAATCTTACTGCCCACACAACAGCATACTGTAAAGGCTTTTCTTCATTTCACTTATTTACAAAAAGCTAGCTATAAGCGAGCTAAAAAAGCATTGAAATCTGTTTTGCTACATTCTCTTATGCTAAGATTTACACATACTGTCTGTCATGACAAAAACACTTCTAGAAGAGCTCACACTGTGGGTTCAGAAAGCCTTTAATAAGTGCTTTCAGACTGTTACTTCTTTAGAGCACGAGAGGAGGCTTGTGGGAAGGACATGTTTTTACACATTACATGGCTTATAGGTACTATTTAAATATGCTCCTTTTTTCCAAGCACCATCCAAACAACTCTTACAGTACATCAGTGTGTGCTCTGCATAGATAACTAGGGAAGTGCCTCCTACCTCACATTTTAGTAATACGAATAAAAACACAGAACATTTTTAGCCTACTTAGTGCTGTTAATTGTTGAACTCACATTTTTTACTAAATTAGTATTAAAAAAATACTGGCATTTAAGTGTGGCAAGGATGACATTTACAGTTACACTAATTTCTTATTTATAATGCAGACTAAATGCATACTAGGAAACATCATTTTTTAAATATTCCTTTTTTTAAAAAAATATTAGAAATAATAGAAAATAATGTGTCGTAAATACTAAAACAGCTGCCCACTAATAGCAGAAGCCAATGTTGAGTAAATTATTTTAAACTGACATAATTTAAAAGCTAATTATTAGGGCTTTTACTAAGCTTTTAGTCTTTTGTCAAATGAGTAACTTGGAAAAAATCTTAACTGTCCTCTGACATTTCACAACTCATTTCTGTAACAGTATTGCTCTGTATCCCACAAAGTGCTTTTCTATTATTATTTTTCAGAAAGCAGATGACAGAGAGAAGCGACAGGAGGCTCATCGGTTCCATTTTGATGCTATGTGACATGCCTTAATATTTATGAAGGAACTGCTACTCATTTGCTTAATTGAAATACTAAATTCTGATATGTAAAATGATTACTGTGAAAGTACTGCTGGTGTGCTATTTGTAAATGTTGCATTATTTGGTATTTATTTGGAAGATAATAAAATTAGACCTGAATATCTCACAAGGCCTTTCAGGCCTAACAGAATGTACATAATAGTATTTGGTCTTCATTTGACAGAACTGTAAATTTATTTTTCTTAGTAAAGGGATGAAGCTGCATGCACCATTGTTTATGTACCACCAGTTCTGTAGGAATATTTGATAGAAAGCTGTGTAAATAAAGTTCAGCGGTTTAGCGAGCAGAATACTTTGTACCACTTGAATAGGTCTTGTCATTTGTACATTCCTGCAAAATAACCCGCGTTTTTGGAAATCAAGCTTGAGCAATTTCTCAGAGGGCTTGATGTTCATTATTTTGCTTGTACTGAAGGTGCTCAACCTAAAGTATTCTGTATTTTTCTTTGGATTTAAATCCATATGTGCAATACTTAAAGAATTTAGGAATTGGGGAACTAAAAGAAACCTGTGATGTTAATGTTAGTTCAGTAGCTCATGGGATGATGCAGTATGTATGTGTGCTAGTTCTATCAAGAAGACAATGCATTAAAAAATAACAATCTTAAAAATATATCAGTGCTACATACACTGCTTTTATAACTTAATATTTATTTTTGAAAGGCCTAAAATCATTATGAAAATAGCTTTTTCTTTTTATTAACAAAGGTATGAGATTTCTTTTGGTTTATTTTCAAAGAAGTTAAAATATTTTGGAGTGGAAGGAGAATGAGGACTGACTCCCTAAAATTCACTGCTAAGAGATGAGATATACAAAGATTAAGGATAGAAGACACTCAGAATAAGCAATGTATGTTACCTATGTATATTACTATGTCCAAATTTCGTAAGACTGTAATAATTACATGAGATGATTAGCCGAACTTTTCATATTTAAAATGGTGATGGTGTTAAAATTGTTCATTGTACTTTGGATCCTGGAAGAGTCTCTAAAAATAATCATGCTTTTATTTAAAGGTATTCCTTAGTGAAATGAGTTTTACATGATGAATTGTGCATTTAAATCTGTCAGTTTGCATTCCTAATAAATACTGTTTGATAAACTAGAGCACACTTTTCAAGAACGACAAAGTGTTGGTGTTACAGGTAATCAATCACCTCTGCAGTAAGCATCTCCTCCACTCTGGCACTTGTCCTGTAACTCTCCCTTTGCTTGTCAATACAGGAACAGAAAAGAAAGAGCTGGGTACAAAGCCAAACTGATTACGTCCACCCTGAATCACAGTCAAACTATTTGTTACCATGGCAGTGCTGAACAGTGACCCGTTGATAGGGCAGCACCAAGCCAAAAATCAGAAAAATAGTGATAAGTGGTCTAATAAGCTGTGAAGTTTTACTAGATATTTTTAATATGAACTGATAAGGTGCCAACAAAGGAGCCTTTCATATTACATTACCGCTAGTACTCAGAATAGCATATTTCCTTAACGCACACCTTTAATATTTCTCTTAGAGTGGCATGAAAAGGTAAGATTTTTTTTAAGATACATACTTAATGCTATTGGACTTTTTAAGCCCTATTGATAGAACTTGCTCCCCCCAGCAAAAGTAATAACGGATTTTGTATTGAAGAGGAAGTTCAGTGTATTTTTCTCGTCTTTTTCAAATGGCTGGAGAACAAGGCTAAACACACAATGCCACTGTGGCAGCAAAGTTGTCTGTAGTCCTCTATAACAATATAATAAACATAGATTAGCCTCCTTGTGGTTTTTGGAAAAACAATTACGAATTAAATAACCTCATGCTGACATTTAAGCTGTTGTCAAGTTAGCAAAACAATGAACTCAGTATCTTTTGCTTTAAGGTATTTTGCATGCTCAGCGGTGCATCATTGCATCACTTTATATACAGTACATTACTGGCGCTTTAATAGATTTCTTATAATAAAGTTTACCACAGGTTCCAGCTACTCCTAGCTTGGCTCACAACAGTGGCTGCATACTGTTTTGAATTAAGGCATTAAATATTGCTAGACCTCTTGTCAACGGTTTCATGTTGTCCCTTGGTTTTCTATTCTATAAGCATCAAAAAATGTAGGGGTAAGGTTATTCCCCTTCTACTGGTAAGTCTAAGAAAGCAGTATCAATTAGAAAGTGTAGTTCCAGGTGCTCCTCTCAGTAACTGAGAAATAAGAAGTAGTTCTAACTACATAAATTTTCAAAATGCATCCGCCCTAACACAGCCCTGGTGAGAAATGCTACTGGAAGGCTTCTTCAGTGTGAAATCTCACCTATATAAAAATACTGTTGACAAGCCAAGTGACAGATGGCTGTTGAAATACCATCTTTGTTCTCCTTTTCCATGAGGAGCTTTAAGACTGAATCTTCCTGTCAGATTTATCATTAATGCACTACCCTTCCCCAACAAAAGAACCAACTTTTCTGTTGCAGAAAATGTATGATATTCTTCCTGTTATGAGGCCATCTTTCTTAAGAGAGAGCTGTATTAAAAACATTTGCTACAGCTAATTGAAAAGTAATCACTGTAAATGCACCAAGTGAATTCAGGACTTTTGTAACTACTTTCAAATACATGACGCAAATAGAACAGAAGTCAGTCCATAATTTTCTACTATATTATAATAATCAGTGCTTAGTTTTGTTAAAACAACATAAAACCTTTAACCATGCCAGTTTTTAAGGTATTAATAGCCAAAAGAGTTATTTTTAGAAATCCAGAAAATAAAACTACGCTTAAAATAATCTCAGACTTTGAAAACAGTACTAATTCTAAAGGGATGGGCAAATGTTTTGATCAAAGACTGAGAAGTAGGTTAAGAAATCAAGAGCAATAGAGGTGTTAGATCTAAAATAATTGCTGTGCTGTTTCCGTAGCTCTGTTACCCATTCCTATAGGGTTTTTTTTCCATTTTGGCAACAGGAACTTTTTGTCAGGCACGAGTAATATCAGCCTCAGCTGTCACTTCCAAAATAATCAGCCACACAGCACTATTTTTATAATTAATTCTTGTCTTCAATTATAAATATGATCCCATCTAAGATACAATCCATAAAAAATGTAAAGTATATGATAAACTTAGTTTTAAATTCCTGAATTT
>JANHFX010025562.1:0-82299 GCA_027560015.1 Chloroceryle amazona
GGGGCCGTGCCAGGCCCGGAGGCGCGGGGTGGGCGCTACGTGGGAAGACTGCGCGGTGCTTGGCGAGCTATATTTAACGCGGACAGATATCCGTGACAGCCATTCCCGAATTATAAATAACTTCAGCGCTAATACGAGACCGGCCCGTACGAGGCTCTGCGTGGAGGATCTTCTGGGGGGATCTGCAGCTGCAGGCGCTGTGTGATGCATTGCCTGCCAGCTGCGGTGGTGGCTGTGGGAGGCCAGCGCCTTTCCTTAGGTGCCGGGTGGCCTTTTGGTCCGTCATGAGACGAGACACGAGTTGCTGCGTTGGGAGAAAAGTTTCAGTGCGGTTGCCAGCCAGTGTAGGAACCCAGTCCAAGTATTGGTGGTTGTGAGGAAGAGTGGCTGTGAAATAGGAAGTAACTTCTGAGCATGTTTTGTGGAAGACCAGTCAGCCCTGGTCATCATCATAAAAGCTCTGACCTTTTTCTTAGCTGAATCTGAAGAGCTCAGTGTGAGCTGATAGAGAAACAGTTAGGGTATTATGTGGTTTCATAGATGTACTTTATGCATATCCATGGGTTTTAAGCTTAAAAGTTTGGTAGAAGCACATCTGTCAAAACATACTCTAATGCTTTAGGATACGTTCATTTTCAGATGTGAACAAAGAAGAGTTTATTGAACCTGTTCCCCTCTCCAGCAGAGCACAGCAAAAACCTAGTATCATGCTGATGAAAGAGGGTGCAGGTATATAATCACTACTTTCAGACTCCTGGGATATCTTTCATTCCAGTTTTCATCTATGTCCTCTAGTTAAAAGTTTATGACAGTCTTATTTTCCATGCTCTGTTTGCTTTTAGTGGCGGGACAGAATGGCTCTAGTGAACCAGACAAAAGACAAAAAACATGAGAAGGCACGTGAACATTGGACAGAAGAGGCAAAATCAGCTGGGAAGAGGAAGCTGGACTACGAGGAATTGGGGAATGAGCCACAAGCAAAGAGGCTTTTTGTGAGAAAAACATCCAAACCTCCTGAGAAAATCGGTAACATTTCCTCAGATCCTTATTGTTTCTCCCAACCAGATTTGCCTTACGTGAGAGGCATCCACTAGTTGAAGAGGGAGAATGTGGAGAAGCGTGTTCAGACGTGAATGTTCAGCTGGGGTTATGTATTGAAGTGATACACAGGCATGTACTGGGATAGTACCTTCTCCAGTTATCTGCCTGGCTGAGTGCGTGTGTGCGCATATGTGTGCGTATTTCATTTTTGAGACTCCCAACCCCTTGGGAGAAGCTTGCTCACCGAAGGTGCTGTCACAGCTCCTTTGAGGGTTGGTGTCCTACAGCGTGCAGCTTAAACTGTCATTCCTGCGTGATTCTTTGCATATTCTAAATTTTTGCAATAGTAAGTAGGAATATTTCCTACATCTCTGTTCAGATTGGACTGAACAGAATTTCCCTATATCACTTCTCATGTGCATTTTTTTGTTTTAGTAAGTAACTAAAAAAAAGTATTCCCTTAAAGATTTTTGATATAATGAGGAGAGGTGTTTTAAGATACTGGAAAAGTTAATGCTTTGCATTATCAGGAAAGTTGTGTGTAGACTTGACTTACAGTCAGGACTATTTTTGTAGAATGACAGAATCATTTAGGTTGGAAAAGACCCTTAAGATCATTGATCCTGACCTGCACTGCCAGGTCACCACTAAACCATGTCCCTCAGCACCACATCTACATGGCTTTAAATCCCTCCAGGCATGGTGACTCCACCACTGCCCTGGGCAGCCTGTTTCAGTGCTTGAAGCCTGTTTCTTCCTTTGAAGAAATTTTTCCTAATGTCCAACCTAAACCTCTGCTGGTGCAACTTGAGGCCACTTTCTCTTGTCCTGTTGCTTGTTACTTGGGAGAACAGACTGACCCCCACCTTGCTACAGCCTTCTTTCAGGAGGGGTTAGAGAATGTGGTCTCCCCTGAGCTGCTTTTTAGCCCATAAAACTTTCGATTAGTCATTTATTTAGGAGATCACTAGAGTTACTGCCTTTTGTGGAAGTATTCCACTATTTCTGTACAATTTTGGCTTTAAGGATCCAGGAATTACTGAAGTGGTTTTTAGCCATCAGAGATACAGGAGTTCTACAGTTTTCTACGTTTGCCTGGTGTGTTACTTCCAAACTTGGAGCAGTTAGCAGTGTGAACAGTGGATGTGGCGGCAAAACACTATGTTCGAAAGGAGTTCTGTGTATAATTGTGGATAGTTAAAGCATCTTCTATAGTTAATTCAGTTACATGTTTTTCATTGTGACTTCAAGTCTGATTTTCAGATTTGGTAAATATCTGCAATCCCTGTAAGATTTAGAGGAAAATTATTGTAGCTAGTACTTTGGAAAAATAAGGCTAATCATATTTTTCCCTTAAATCTTTTTTAGAGAGATGAATACCTTTGTATTTTAGCTTTTCCATTCCGTGTTCCAGTTTTGATTAGTTTGTGTTTTGGAAAAAAAATTTAAAAATTCTCCTGAGCCATTTAGGACAGGTTCAGTTTTTTTGCAATTGAAAAACCTTTTAAAAGTGTTTCTCCCAGCAGGGTCTAACAAGGCCTAAAGTTTGTTCCTTAATAAATTCCCCTTCATAATAAAGCAGAATTTGGAAAAAAACCCCTCCATTTCCATCATCTCTGAAGAAGGAACTCTGGATGCTATTTTTTCTGGAAACAAAAGGAATTAGAATATAAATACTTTTATACCTGCTTCAGTAGGTGTGACAAGTGTTGGTGCTGTGTTGGCATGTGAACAAAGAAGTTTAGTTTCACACCTGTGCATGTCTAGGTTCCAGTGCTGCATTAAAGAAAGATTTTGTTTAGGTTCTAATCATCTAGAACAATCCCTATGTTTTCTGTCTTCTGGGATCTTTTTCTATGAATATCCTTAAGTGAAAAGAACACTTCTTGTTTCTTACGAAATGCATTTGACGTCTAGATCCCCTGGGGTGTTGCAGACCATGGCCGTGGGGATGATTAGATCACAGACATGGGACTAAACAGATCTGTTTTTTCTGTAAAGGTCCCTGAAGATAAAAACTTGGAACATGAACAAAATGTAGAAGCACACTGTACTCTCAGCAAAAATCACTCTGAACAGAAAGGTTTTCAGGCGATGAGGCATCAGCAAGTCTATTATCAAAAACAAAACTCACAGTACTGTGGACAGACTGTACGGGCTATAGCACAAGCATATCGAAAATTCTGATTCACGAGCAGGCATTTCAGGAACTGCTTGTTGCTACGCTTGGGGAATTTTCAGGTGTTAACATTTCTGCTGGTCACGTGTCTGACCTTCCCTTTGCTGTACCCAAGTGCTTACCACCTCCCATGGTGTATATCCAAGTGGCTGGGGCTTTGGTTAGCTGTGCTGTATTTTGGTTATAAACCATTCAAATTTTATACTGTCCAAACACCACTTGTGGCATTGCTTTAATCCTTTCCTGTTGTCTTTTTGACAAATCTTTGGCAAGGAGAAGATGCGTATACAAAGCTCTGGCATGCCATGGGAAGAGCTGGGCTCCATAATGGCAGAGGCTGCTGCATCTTAGACACGTAGGAATTATTTAGAGACTTTTATCTTGTGGCTGAAGCTTTTCATGGGTGTAGTGGCAAATGCAGATGTCTTCCCGTGGTTTTTAGTGAATGCGCATTACAGGAGTTGGCTCTCAGTATGTTTTACTCTCTTCCACTCTGGCAGGTTGGATTGGAGGTGGGTCCATGGTGAGAAACAACAGAGTCCTTTTCCATCAGCTGGAGCGTCAGCACAGCATTGTTCATTATGTCTACCAGAACATGCTGGGAGGCTCCATTCGGGCACAGCTCAGGCAGGTGAGTTTATCCTTCCTGGCCCGTTGAATATCTCAGCTCCCTGCATAAAAACATCTTCAACACAAGCAGGGAAACCCTAAAGGACTTGAAGTTTCTCACACAGTTTGTGGCTCCAAGTCTGGAACACTTATGGTTCTTAATCCTGTAAAATGCAAGAGCTGAGATGGCTTTCCCTTTTGGTTGACCCAGCCCTGTCACTTTTTATCACATTTGTCACAATTTATCCTCTGTACTGTGCTTCCTTGAATCATATTTAAACTTACCCACTCTACCAGCTGAGTTATTGCACAGTGCTACTTTTGCATGCTGGTCTGACTATTTTGGTTTACTGCTTTGCTAATCATGTCACGGTTAGTGTTGACTTTTTCCTGTTCACTGACATATGCCATCAAGTCCACAATGTTTTACTGTTTTTCAGAGACATGCTTCTTCTTTCATTGGAAAATAATTTTTTCTGCAGTATCCATAGGTGGGAAACACCTGGACTAGATTTATCTTCCAGGTGATTTATCTCTTCTGTATCCAGAAATCATGAAGCTCATCCAGCGGCTGAATAATAATATAATCATTTAATAGTTTCTCTTTCCGTTTCAGGTGTTCTGTATGCTCTTATGCTATATAGTTGACCTGCAGGCAATTTATATGGGAGACCATAATATTTTATCTCTGAATGATGTGTAACATTTTGGGATGCTCAGTAAAGATGTAGATAAGTCATAAGTGCCTTTTACTGGTCTGGAGGCATGTTCTTCTCCCTTGTTAATTATCCTGCCTTAGGTCAGCCCATGAGGCTTAGCTCCCTGTACATCAGTTAAGGTCTGATATCTTGCAGTTCTTTGTTGCGTTCTCAGTCCTGTGGCTGATGTGGATTTGTGTGGTCACAGGCTGTTTCCCTTGGGGACAGCATTCATTCTACAGAGATGCTTAGAGTTTTGTGTCAATGTACTAACACTGTTATTAATTGTTAGCATTTGTCATTCAGAGAAACTCAGGGATGCCTGCAAAAGTTGTAATTCTGTTCATCTTAACAGTGTCTGCAGCTGCCCTTTCTGCGGTCTCTTGCTTCATACCGCCTCTTTCGAACAGCAAGTCCCTTTGACAGGAGAGTAACATGCCTGGAATGGCATCCAACACACCCTAGTACTGTAGCTGTTGGTTCTAAAGGTGGAGACATCATCCTTTGGGACTATGAAGTACTTACTAAAACCTGCTTCATAAAAGGGGTAAGCCTCTGGGTGTGTGAAATGGGTGGGAGGGAAAACTGGAGTATCACCAGCTACTGCAGATCAAAACTAAGGTCTGTTGCAAGAAGCATGTAAGGGTCTTGGGTTGCAGAGTAGCCAGCTAGGAGGCAGAACTGGTCTGCAGCTGCATGTCTGTTCCCAAGTCCCAGACTGTTACAGCACTGGGGAGAACTGAGGCATGTTAAGTTCATAAGGAACTCAGTGTGTGCTCAGTGGAAAAACAATACAGGAACTAGCAAAACAGTTATTTTAAATAGATGCCAGAAACAAATAGGCAGAGAGGGTCTGTGTTTTAGGTCTTGGTCTTTCTCTGCTCACCTTTTATTCTGTTTCAGATGAGGAAACATCTTTGACTTGGGAGAAAAAAAATCCCTTTATTGAAAGTGAGAAATGAAGGTAGAGTGAATGGTTTCTATAGCTGGCATGCCCCCTCCTTGCTGTACTCAGATTCCATTCTAACAGGGGCTTAAAGACTTTTATCCCCTTTCTAAACTAACATAGGTATACACTGGGAGGAGGTCTATCCTCCAGAAATTCCAGAGTTGTCTTTCTCTTTTTGTAAATAGTGTGGTGCCAGCTACCAGGGTGTACATTGCTGTGAGGCTGAAGGAGTTGCAGTTTTGTCCTCCAGGTGGGCAGCTGGCTAGACAGCCATCAGGTGAAAAGTCATGGTTGCCTTCACCTCCTTGAAGGGCTGTGGTGTGTTTCACTGTTGCTGTTAGGAACATATTGGTGAATGCAGACTTACAGACCACACTTTTCTCCTTCCCCATCACTCAGTGGATTTTTCTTTTGTTCATCCCCTTCCTTGTAGATGGGAGCTGGAGGGGCCATCACAGGAATGAAGTTTAACCCTTTTAACCCTAGTCAGCTGTACACTTCGTCAGTTGCCGGCACTACCACCCTGCAGGATTTTAATGGCAATACTGTCCGAGTCTTCACCAGCACCGAGGACTGGGAGTAAGAAATACAGCAATGCTTTGGGCCTCTGTGTCCTGCTGGCAGGAGTGCTACAGATTGAGAGAGAGAGAGAGAGAGAGAGAAAGAGAGAGAGATGTGTTTGTCTCTAATATGTGGGAGATGGGCTTTCTCTTCTTCACATACCTGTCCTTTATGCTCTGAATGTCAGGGATCCTCTCTCTTGCAGGGAAGCTCACTCTCTTTATTTTACCCTGAAATGGGGTGGTGGGTAGGAGAGAGCTTTTCTTCATGAAGGGAGGGACTCTTTGATGCAGCTTACTTTCTGTTATACTTGTGAGAGTCAGAGGATTTCCTCTGTTATCTATTCTTAAACCTCCCATAGCTCTGTGCCCGGAGACCTTCTAACCTGTTAGTGCTGCTTGTTATGAGATGTTTTTTACAGGACAATATATAGTCCCCTCAGTTCTTCTCCACAAATGCCACTGAATTCAAGTGGTGTGTGTTATAAGGATCATCCCAGCCAATTCATGCCACTTAACTTCTAGTGCTTATCTAAAATAACAAAATTAAGAGTCTGGGCTCCTTCAGTAATGAGGAGGAAGAGACGAATTGCTAGAGACAACTCTGTCTGCCTGTGCTTAGAATCGCCCTCGCAGACTGTTGCTTTTTCTGTGGATTCATGAGGAAGCCTGAGTTCTTCATTTAGTTACTTCAGTTAAGTGCTTAAAGGTAAGTGAGGGAATTTGGGTAAGCAGCCTCTTTTCCCCACCTGATTCCTTCTGGGTGGCAGGTTTCATGGTTGGTTTCTAAACTGGCTCTTCCAGCTGCAACCTTGTAATAGGGAAGAAGGTAAATCCAAGTAGTGCTGGGATGACTGTCCATGTGTGCAAGGAGGGATAGACTGGGTCCTGAGACATGAGGATCTTTTATCCCATTGGGGTGCCTGTCACAGCAATGATGTCTGGATTTGCCATCCTCTTTCTACTGCTGTGAGGACAGGCAAGCTTTATGGGTGGGCCTTTTTTTTTTTTTTAATCTTCACTGGCTTCCTGAAGTCTGGTGTTTATAGTGAGACTTATTAAGTAGTTGCTCTGTGAGCAGCAGATAGAGTGTGCTTGAGTATCAAAGTTTGGCGACTCTCAGTTAGTGTCCTGGTCAGCATCCTTCCTTTCGGTCTCTGGGTAGGGTTTCCATGTTCCCTCAGTAGACAGGTTGGGGGAAAACAACCTAACAAAACAGCAACAGTATCACACAGAACATAAGATTCCTGTGCCATGGGGTTAGCAGTAGAGTTTCTCCTTGCACTGCACACATCCTGCCTGTGGGTACCTTGAGAAAGACCAGATAAAGCACTGGAAGCAGCCTGTAGGGAAGTGGTGAATGGAATCTCTGTAAAAAGAGAGCCTCGTGCAGGGCTGTCACAAAATCTCATGTGGTTTCTGGATGGAATGGTGCTGGCCTTACTTGTGATCTCCTAAGCCTGGTCTGCACCAGGTGGTTCACTGCAGATCAGTTCTTCCCCCATAGCAGAAGCCACCAGTGCAGCTAATGAGGTTTGCAGCTCCAAAGTGGTGGGTTTGAATATATGGGCTTAGAATGTTTGTGCTCACATTGGAAACAGATCAGAAAAAAAAGTTCTTATATACGTGCCCTGCTAGAAAGCAGTGCATTGTACCTAGGGAAGCCAGCAATGAGTTCCAGGAGATAACTGTTGTATTAAGATTTTGTCTTTCACTCTAACCTTGATGCCTCTTGGCTTTGTGTGTATTCCAGAAAGGGCCAGGAGATTCTCTCGGAGACATCAAGTTCAGTCCCTATGAGGCAGTGAAGCTTTATGTGGCATCAGGGGATGGCACCCTAAGTCTGAAGGATCTTGAGGGCAGAGCGGTGCAGGTGATCTCCCGTGCCCTGGACTGTGGCCATGAGTACCATAATGTTTGGTGAGAAGGGAGCACCTCAGGGTTCATTCACTCTTCTGGGGGTTAATGCTGCACTGGTTCTTGTGCTCTTTAACATCTTTGCCAGTGTTAGGAGACTCTTGGTATGCATTGGTCCTGGGAGGGAGCTTGGAGACAGGTTCCTGGTCCTGACCCTACCACTGCAGGGTGGGTGACAAGCTAGGCTGCCACAGGGCACTTATGCTTTTACAGTAGCTGAGCATGCTGCCTGCATCTTCTGGTGTTGCTTTCTGGTGATGCCATCTCCTGTCTTGCAGATACTGACAGCTTTTCACTGGTGAAAAGAGCCAGATAGCTTCCTCCTCTTCATTGTCATCAGTGTTCCGGTTTGGCTGTAGCAATTCAGGTAGCATAGGAGAGCCACACAGTATTCCCATGCAATCTTGAGTTTCAGGTTATTGAGTTTACCCTGGTGCACTTCTGGATGGATGCTTCAGACTCACTATGCTAATTTCCATGACCTTGAATTCCAGAATAATTTATCTTTGCTAGTGAAGCTTTTCCAACAAGTTCCTGAAGGACCCCAGCTTTATTCTCACTGCCTTTCCCCTCCCAGTAGAGCTGGGGTTAAGACACATGTCTTTCTGAGTAAGTCTCTTCAGTAAGTCTTTCCTGGAGCATGAGGTTGACAGTTTAATGTGCAACTTTGTAGTTGAAAGCTTTTGTCTCTTCTTTACTGCTGCTTCAGTGTTTTATGGAAAACATAATTTTAAAGGTGTTTCTATACATTTGAGAGTGTCACAAGGGTGTTCTGATCTTTCCCCAGGTGTGCCCATGTGCAGGCACCAAGTGGCTCTCTGGCTTCTCTTATGTTCCGCTGTCCCAGCGTGTCACACTCCACGTAAAGAGCACTTCACAAATGATGAAGTTATTTCATATTCAGTCGCCAACAGAAAGCACAGCTGATAAGCCATCCCCCTTCCTGATAATCAGGCCCATACCACCAGGCAGGAGAATGTGGTTAAAATCTGTTGCAGTCTCACTTGTCAGGGACGAGATGTGAACCGTGAACCTGAGCTCCGCTGCTTTCACTTGCCTGTGGGAGGCAGTACTGACTGTATGTCTTTTCTTCTTCAGTTGCTGGTACTGCAGTGTTGATGTTTCTGCCAGCTGCCAGGCAGTGGTGACAGGCGATAATGTGGGCAACGTGGTCCTGCTCAGCACTTCCGGGGAAGAGGTTTGTATGGCTCCATGCAGCATCTCCTCTACGGGAATATTCCTGGCTTGTGTGCTTTCCTACGCTACGGGGACCTTGAAAACAGGAGCGAGTAGCTTGCAGCTCAGGAGAGGAACCCACCCGTTGGCTAGGTGGTGAGAAGTCCTCCACTCCTGCCATTCGTTAGACACTTTCACATTGTTGAGTGTAGTGGTAATAATTTCCAAGCAGGGACTGCATTATGTGCTCCCCCTTCCTTACTGGTATTTGCTACTGGCCAGAGTATTTCTAGGGCAACCCGAAGATGTGAGCACCCTCTGCCAACAACTGTCACACTTCCAGAAACTTAGTGCGCTGATGGAAGCTCATTCAGGAGCTATTGCGCTGATGTATAGCCTTCCATGACGTTGGGGTAAGGACGTAACAGCTAATTGGTCAATGTTGGGATAGAAATTGCACTACTGCCGTTAGACACGAGAGGGCAGGCAGAGGCCGACTGCGCCTTCGAGTCTGAAGTGGGACAGAAACCTGTTAGGGAATGGTTGGAGTGGGCCCTGCTTTGAAGAGCCTGCTGTATCGTCACACCGGAGTTACTGTTTCTCCTGCTGTAAGGGTAACATCTGTAAGAGATTGCCAACCGGGGAGCTGTGGCCGGAGGGAGCTGCATAAATTAGTGGGCAAGGTTGGGTGTTCTCCAAATGGTTTGTGATTATTCAAGGTTAGCTGCTTCCCTTCCTTTTATTTCTCCTGAAAGAATGTGACAGTGTTTTCTGCCCTTAGGAGATACCCATTATTGTAGGGAGGATGGGCCAGCTTCATTCTTTTGATTAGAAATAATATTGCCGTTTCAGATATTAGCTTACTGTCAGTTTACATCCATTTGTTCTCCTTAATTTAAATATTTCTCCTACCCTCATGTTTCTTTGCTGATGTATTTCTAGAAGCCAGTTATATCTCCTCTCAAGTTTTTACTAAGGTAAACAAAGCAAGCTCTTTTGGCCTTCCCCCAGAAAGCAGGGGCTTCCTTCTTGTTACCTTGACATCACATTTTCTGTACCTGTTTCAGCTGGTTTTAGTTTTTCTGCAGGCGGAATTCTGGCACTGCATAAAGTATTCTAGATGTGATCTTGCTTTATACAGTGGCACTCATACTTCCCTCCATGAACCAGGGATTATGTTTTGCTTTCACATAGCTGTAATGAAATGTTGGGTGAGAGTTCTAGAATGAAATAGTTCCTGAGGTCATTCTTATCCTTTCTTGTTTCCAGTGGATAAATTCTTGGTGTATTTAAGAATTTTTTTTACTGTCTGTAAATGTGAAACCTCTTTATTCTGCACTAGTAGATTATTATTCCATTTCTTTAATCCAGACCTTGATTTTTAAAAAAAAAAATAAAATAAAATCTGTATAATCTTCTGTTTGCTGCAGATTTGGAAGCTGAAATTACACAGGAAGAAAGTGACTCATGTGGAGTTCAACTCCCGATGTGAATGGTTGTTGGCCACAGCATCTGTGGATCAGACAGTCAAAATCTGGGACCTCAGAAACATAAAAAACAAAAGAAATTTTCTTCATCTGCTCCCTCATGACAAACCTGTCAATGCGGGTGAGTTGAGATAAGGTTTTCATTGCATGGATGTCTGCAGAGTCCACTCAGCTCAGTTTTTATTGTTGTGGCTGTGTTGGCTTTCGCTCAGATTCAGAGATGCGCAGTAGCTAGTGTTAAAGCAAGGAAGGTGTTGGCCAGAGGCAGGGAGGTGGATAGGGCAGCTGTAGTAGTCTTAGACTTACCACACAATCTTTGGTGCTGTGCCTCAGGAGGTGAGTGTGGAAGCATCAGTAGTGGCTGAGATTAGAAAACTGAATTTATTGGGGCAGTTCCTTTCACAAAAGCGGAGCATGGGAATCAAACCTGTGTTTCATGGGTGTGGTTTTACCAGTTCATGGACGTCCAAATTGCAGGTGTCTGTCTCCAACTTTTCCACCAATGTTACACTTGAACAAGCAAGTTCCTTTATTTGCAGTGTCTTTTTCTGTGATTCTAAAGTGAGAGTAATGATTCTTTGTATGTAATGCAGCGCTGTAGGTTTCAGCTTACTGTTTGTAAGGGCTTTGAGTTCGTCTGAGATGGGTAAAATCTTGCCTTTTAGGACACATGGCCATATTCACATCCCTGTTAAAGAAATAGCAAGGGGTTTCCATCAGAAAAATGTGACTTCTATGTTTCTTGTCAGTTACAGCATTGTGATCTTCTCTTTGCCATATTGTCCCCCAATCCTAGCTTATTTCAGCCCAACAGATGGTGCCAAGCTCCTGAGCACAGACCAGCGCAATGAAATCAGGGTTTACTCATCTTCCGACTGGACCAAGCCACAGCATCTGATCCCACATCCTCATCGACAGTTTCAGCACCTCACACCTATTAAAGTGAGTTAAGCAAGTAAAGTCTGAGGGGAGTATCATGCTTGGTGCTAGCAGCCAGCAGTAAATCGGAAATGGTCTGATTTCTGGTCAGGATACTACACTGGTGGGTAGATGCTCGTGCTGCTGCAACTCCCAGCAAATCACTGTCCTGAGAATACTCGTGTTTCTCAAGCTGTGGGTGGGATGTACAAACTGTTGCTGGCACTGCTGGTTGTCAGGTGTGCGTTGGTATGAGTGCTGTCCCTTTCTCTTAACTCCCCATCACTCTGCTCTATGACTAGGCAACGTGGCATCCTCGCTATGACCTCATTGTAGCAGGCCGCTACCCAGACCCTAAGTTCCCAGGGTACACAGTGAATGAGCTACGAACTGTTGATGTATTTGATGGAAACACCGGGGAGATGGTTTGTCAACTCCATGATCCAAATGCTTCTGGTATCATCTCGGTGAGTTTGAGCACTACAGCTAAAAGAACCACTGCGTATTGAACTGCAGCCAAGAGATACGGGTTAGGACTAGAACAATAGCAATAACCTCTTTACTTGTGACAGACTCATGCTCTTGTGGGGCTATGGCTGCCAGTTAAAGCTGCTGACTCGAGCAGGGCTGGTCCATGGTCATCTGTGGGTTTTCTGTGATACTCTTTAAGGAACATTGTTTTTTCCAGATGGTTTGTTGCTGTTATATAAGCTGTGGTGCTCAAATGACTGTTATATAAGCAGTGATGCTCTTACAGACCATGATTGTGTTTCCATTTTCAGCTCAACAAATTTAACCCTATGGGAGACACACTGGCTTCTGGTATGGGTAAGTAAACAGAATACAGGGCACTGAGCATGGGTGGATTCCAATCCCAGAAAAGGGCAGGCTTGTTTCTCCACAGTAAAGCAAGTTGTGAGTGAGGGTTTCCCAAATCCCACTTGTAAGTAGTCATCTGTAATTTCCTACATTTGTAAAAGAGATCAAGACCTTTTCAGTCTTCCACCTTTGTGGTTAGAAAGCAGGTTGCTGGTCATCTGTGAAGCGCTCCTGAGAGCAGCGTGGAGTCTGGTGGAACGAGAAGCCTCCCCCCAGCGGGAAGTTGCTGCCATCTGCCGGCCACGTCTCAGTAGTAGAAAACGGTGGGGGGGAAGCCTCTTCCTGCTGGGCTGTGCCCTTTCCATTTATGTCATTTCTCTTATTTCCTATGCTGCAGAGCCAAGATGACTCAGTTTTTTACGGGTCTTTATGGGATTAAGGGAGCTGGCTACAGATTTAGGTATTAGACCTGTGACAGATGAGATTAGGGATTACTTGTTTCTTAATTAGATCAAATTTCCATGGCTGTGGGGAGATAGTGTGTGCAATAGACTCATAGAATCACAGAATCATTTTGGTTGGGAGAGACCTGTAAGATCATCAAGTCCAACCATTAACCCAGCATTGTCAGCTCACTGCTAAACCATGTCCCTCAGCACCACATCTCCACGGCTTTTAAATCCCTTCAGGGATGGTGACTCCACCACTGCCCTGAGCAGTCTATTCCAGTGCTTGACAACTCTTCTTGTGAAGAAATTTTTCCTAATATCCAAGCTAAACCTCCTCTTGCACATCTTGAGGCTGTTTCCTCTTGTCTGATTGCTTGCCACATGGGAAAACTGACCCCCACCTCGCTACAACCTCCTTTCAGGGAGTTGTAGAGGTCATCTCCCCTGAGCCTCCTTTTCTCCAGGCTGAACAACCCCAGGTCCCTCAGCTGGTCCTCGTAGGACTTGTGCTCTAGACCCTTCCCCACATTTGTTGCCTTTCTATGGATACACTCCAGCAGCTCGATGTCCTTCTTGGAGTGAGGGGCCCAAAACTGAACTGAGATTTGAGGTGTGGCCTTACCAGTGCTGAATACAGAGGGTTGATCACTGCCTTAGTCCTTCTGGCCACAGTATTTCTGATACAAGCCGGGATGCCACAGACCTTCTTGTCTACCTGGGTACACTGCTGGCTCATATTCGGCCAGATATTCACCAACACACCCAGGTCCTTTTCTGCGGGGCGCCTTCCAGCCACTCTTCCTCAAGCCTGTAGTGTTGCAGGGCATTGTTGTGACCCAAGTGCAGGACTCAGCACTTGGCTTTGTTGAGCTTCATACCATTGACCGTGGCCCACTGATCAAGCTTGGACAGGTCCCTCTGTAGAGCCTTTCAGCCCTCAAGCAGATCACAACACTCCCCCCTAACTTGGTGTCGTCTGCAAATTTACTGAGGGTGCCTCAATCCCCTCATCCAGACAAGCCTATCAAAGAGGACAGGTCCCACTGCTGAGACCTGGGGAACACCAGCTGTGACTAGCCACCAGCTGGATTGAACTCCATTCACCTGCCATGAGCAGGCAGTTTCTTCAGGAGAAGGCTGTAGGAAAGGGTGTTAAAAGACTTTACTAAAG
Organism: Chloroceryle amazona; assembly: GCA_027560015.1. Lineage (NCBI taxonomy): Eukaryota > Metazoa > Chordata > Aves > Coraciiformes > Cerylidae > Chloroceryle > Chloroceryle amazona. Next base: position 13,974 of record JANHFX010025562.1, read on the forward strand.
TCTAAGTAGACAACATCCACAGCCTTTCCCTCATCCACTAAACAGGTCAGAAATACAGAACGCTTCATTAATATGTGTGTCATCCTTGCCATGCTAATGTCTGTGTCCTTCCAGTTGTAGCACGTCCTGCTGAAGCAAGTCCATTCTCTGTATCTTGGAAATACCTTGGAACAGACAAAGGAGTTTGAATTTCTGGAATTTAAGTGACATAGCATAAGGTGTTATATTCAATGTAGAGTTTCTGATGTACAGTGTTTATTTTTTTTTCTCTCAGGCTTTAATATTCTGATCTGGAGCCGTGAGGAGATGGTGGCAAAGAAACAAGAACATCTTTTGAAAGCCATGACAGAACAGGGGATTGGAAGCCGGAATTTGCCCAGACATGGAGGACAGAGGCAGGCAAACCCTGGGACGAGCAAACTCAAAGCTAAGTTACTGTCTTTGGAGATGGAGGATATGAGAACAAAAAGCAAGGATTCTAAATCACAGGGAAGGAAGAAGAAAGGGAAGGATACAGAAAACTGATTTAGTATTTTGATCTTTTCTGGATCACAGGGTACAAATTTAATGTTGACAAAGGGCAGGATAAGCCATGCAGGGCATTAGACTTCCACTTTGTCCTTCCTCCCTGGATCTGACCTTGCTTCCTTGATTGTCTTTGCTTCCCTTTCTAGAGCGTCAGTATTCTGTTCCTTCTCCAAAATGGTGTTACTACCCATTTTCTGAGGCACTAGGAAAACTTTAGAGATATTCTCAGATCCTGCTGAAGGTACTGCTTCCAGTCTGCCACATCTGCTTGTCATCACTTGTTGGAGGTTACCATCTCCTCTAGTCTGCTGCGGAGCAGCTCGTGACAGGGTCTCTAGCCTGTTCTCATCATACTAAGCTGAGAAACTCTAATGAGATTAACTTCCGGAAAAGGTAGACTGTTCACAGGGATGAGATGATGGGTAGCTTGGGTAGCCTAGGAACACCAACCTCTCCCATATCCAAGCTTCTTGGAAAATGTACATCTGCCCAAGACCTCAGTCTTAGCCTGTTCTGTGCTTGCAGCTATTTAACTAGACCACGAAGAACATGATGATTCCAGAGATCTTGATCTGCCTCATGGGATGCAAGAGCAGTATCGAGCTGGGAGTCTACTGGTTCTGTATTTTCTAGTTTCAGAGCTCTAGGCTGTTTCTTGTCACTGATGAGCTGTTTGTTTGGGGTTGTTTTTTCCTTTGTTTTTTTTTTTTTTTACCCATGCCTATGTGCTTCAGGGTATTGTAAAAGTGCTGTAAAGCAGAAATGAGGAATTTCTTCCAAACATTCCTGCTCACAGCCAAATCTCAAGACTGCTGTTAAACTTCTAGTTTACAAGGCTGCCTGGGGCCTTGCTGCCGTCCCAGGGGTTGGTGGCTGGGATGGGCTCCAGGCCTGCCCAGATTCTTTATGTTCACTTTTATAGTTTCACAGTGTTGATAGTAATAAAGTTTTGTACTAAATTAAATTTCTTCTTTGATACAGAGTGGCTGCTTCTGAGCATTTTGCTGAGCTGCGCTTGTATGGGGAAGTTAGAGACCTTTCTGCAGGAGGGCTAGAACAGCGGTGGAAATGTCAGTCATAATACTGTGTCTGCAACAGACCCTTCCAGGTTGGACAGGTTGCATTACAAGTTTTATCTGCACATGGTTGTTGCAGTCAAAAATAGTTTAGCTCACTTCTCACTCTGCTATAAGTGGGATTGTCAATGAGGGAATTACTTTAGGAGGGGATATACTCAGTAAGTTCTGCCTGCTTCCCAACACTAAGCACACTGGTGCTAGCCATGTGTGCTCTTCTTAGAGAAGAAAAGGAGTAGAGTTCAGTGTGAAATTGATTTTAATAATGAAAACGAAATGTATTGGAACAATTGCAGAAAGTAATTCACAGTCAAAATGTCTAAATCATCACAGAAATCTTTCCTCTGGGTGTGCAAAATTTGCTGCCTTTAAAAAGAACAGGTCTGGTCCTCTTAAGTGCACTTTCTATTACCTCTTTCTTGTGCCTGTTCTCACAGGCAGTAGCTTTTTCTTTATGACTGTCTTGCTGTGCAGGAGACCTAGATTTCTATGTTCAGAGGACAAAAATGTGAGGAAGATGCTGAGAACAGCAAGCTGCCTCTGCTGTTAAAGAGTTCCCATGCTAGCAGATGCTGATTATGGTGTGGGAAGTCCCCACAGTACTCCATAGGGGAAGAAAAGGAAACGTCTATAACCTAAGAACTGGCTTCTGCTGCCAAGAGAGGAAAGGAACTGCACCGAGAAAGGGAAGTAAAAGCGGGAAGCGAATGTGCAGCATCACCATGTGAAGAGCCTGTGCTGCCTGCTGCAGTCTCTCATTTTCCACCAAAAGCTGCTGGGCAGGTGGTAAGCACTTGGCATGAAGTTCCCTGTGGCAGCTGCAGTGCACACAGGGAGGCCAGCCTGGATGAAGACTCACACTTTGGACAAAATGCCAAAGCGTGACAATAAAGGGATCCACAGTCACCTGCAAACTGTGATCCTTAATGGTTTTTTTCTTTCTTTGTGGCCTATCCAGTAGGGAAAGATAGGAAGAAAAACTACAGAACTTGGCATTTAATGTAGTCTTATGTAAACAGCTATGCTACATCTCTTCAGTTACAGCAGATTCTGCTGGTAAAGCATATTCCTTGGGCTCACAGCTGAAATCTGGACTGTTTGCAGTACTTGGACAGTCCCTGTAATAGATACTTAAAATTCAGAGGTGGGAAAGTCAGATTAAAGGCTGAACCTTTTAGACAGAGCCCAAGTTTCTGATCTATGGGTATTCTCCTTTTTAGAGCAAACACTGCACAAGAAATTGGGTGCAAGTCTGCTATGGTCACAGGATTTCATCTCTTTGATGAAACTCTTAGAGCTTCTTTGGATCATATGTAACCTACTCTGAGCTGAATCCTAGAAATGACTGACAGGTTTTCAGTCTCGTCCTGATATCAGGCCAGTACTCTCTTTAACCACAATGTGAGGAAGGAAAAAAAAGACCAGTTGCCAGCTGCAACTACTTGACAGCAACCTCAAGAAACACTTCACTGTCTGCCATTATCTGCAGCACTTCCCTCTGCATGGGCAGTAGATGAGTCTCAGTGCATTGTGGGTGAGCTGTGCCCTCTGCTCCAAGCCAAGCCTATATATTATCATCAGCCCCATGTCTTGAAAGAAAAGCACTCAAAGCAGATTGACCCTGAAGAGAGATGCAACTCCTTACTGCACTGGATGTGGCAGCTACTGGAGGCCCAAGCTCCTCTGCCACAGTCCTGGTGAGTGGTAACATTTACAATCGCTTGAAAGAAGGAAAACTCTTGATCGGCTCCAAATGGCCATGTGAGGATTCCCAGACTAGGTAAGCTGTATACGACTGGGGGCACCACACAGTATACTGGCTTCAGAATTAAGGTGTCATTTCCACTAAAGTAGCTTGGTCCTCTCTCTCTGGGACATCACCTTTAGAAAGCACCCAAAAATCAAGTCCAGCTTCATTCTGGGAAGTAACAGCCAAAGCAGAAGAATGCTCAGTAAGTGAAGATGCTCAGTCATCTTCAGGGGCAACACTGCTCCCTCCTACTGCCTGGGAAGGAGCTGAAGCATTGTCAGGCCTGCTCTTCTCCCTCATTGGAAACATGCCGGTAGCCAGGGGGCTGAGAATGTATGCGAAAGAGTACAGTCACAAGGAGGATTATAAGGAGAAGGAGAATGGATCCACACACAGCCAGACCCACGAACAGTTCTGCAAGGGAGAAAACAAGTGGTCAACGTGGTTATCGTTCAAGTTTTTCCCCTTCTGCTATGCTCCAGTCCAGCTCACCTGTGTCATGCATGCTGCTTGCTACCTGGCACTCTTGCTCCCAGTCTTGGGGAACAACAGGATCTGTGAGTTCCAAGAATCTTTCCAGTGGGCATTTATGCTGACAGCCAGGGATTGTCAGTGGGAAAGGTTCCTTCCCACTCTCATTCCGAAAAAACATCTCCACAGAGAAGGTACTGAAGACAAAACACATATGCGTTTGTTTTTTTTTCCTTCAGCCAAAGTCTTCCCTTCCCCAAAACCTTTATTTTGGCGATAGTTTTTCTTGTAAGAGTCTGCAACTAGCAGCAAGACTGCATCCCCTTGGGGTGGAGCCTAGCCTAGGTATCTAACCCTCAAGGTGAAATCACAGCAGATGTCTTTACTGCAGCCCTCACCCATCATCATCTTGGTACAGCTCAAATAAATGACATGAGGCGTATGGTGCTTGAATCTTGTTGTAGACATCTAGAGCCATCTGCAGTGCCACAAGAGTGGTGTCATGCTAAGAAAGAGGGAAAAAAAACCAGTCACCCTTATATATGTTGCAGAGTAGCTCAGACCATACCAGTAACAGACAGAGCAGTGCTGAGGGGACATCACCATTGTAACTTCCATCGGGAAGATATGAGAGGAACTGTACTGCTAGAATGGGGATTTGTGACACTGCCCAAGAAGGGGAGGATGTGAAACACAGCCATGTATATTCTGCATTGTTCTTCTAAGAATTAATCTCCAGGGAGCAATCTGGCAGAGATGTGTGACTTTGCAGTCACTAGGCTCCTGGAAAGGGGGGATGACTGTCTACACTGCTGAAATTACACCTCTGAGTAGCATCAAGCTCCCCGGAGTATGCCAGCTTCATCCACAGGCCTGAGCTAACAGGAACAAAGCAGAGGTTGGGATTTTTTTCTCAGGGGGCCCACAGGAATGATGCGAGATACTGCACATCTCACCCCCTAGAGGCAAAGGTGTATGTCCTGATCACTGCACAGGCTGTACCCAGAAAGGGTTAAAACTATCACCAAGACCCAATCCCCTGTGAGGAGGAGATGGATTAAATATAGCCCCCAAGCTCTGACTTACTGCTGAATAGGCAAGTAGTTTCAGGTTCTGGTGGGCAGAGGCATTTGCTGCTTTGGTTAGGTTTTTCCTTATGTGATCCAGCAGGACCCCTGAGGAAAGGGAACAGCTGGTAAGAGGCAAAAACTAGACAGAGCAGCATGAAGCTCCCTCCTCGGTGCACTCACCGCCTTGCAGATGAGCTTTTTCTACCCGATTGTGGATCCCAAACAGAAATTCAAAACCAAAGTCTTTTAGTTGCTTCAACCGAGTCATGACATCTGGTGTCACCCATGCAGGCAAATCCATTTTGTGTGCTTGCTAGAAAGAGAAACAGAATACTCATCTGCAGGTAGCATGGATCACAGATTCATCAGAGAATGGGAGTCACAGTGTTTGGAGTCCTGCCTGTAGTGCTACTGCTTCCCTGTATTATCTTAAATATGCCCCTTTCCTATTGATACGCCTGGCTGCACACTGCTGTTCTGCATGCAAAGAATATATGTGAGTTTTAATGTTGTTTCAGAAACTAATGCTGAGAAGCGTAAAGATTAAAATCTAGAAGCTACATTTTTCTGTGAATGCACAAGCGGAATGCAGGGTTATTTCATAATATAAATACAAACATCTTAGGGCATTTACTTTGATTCTGCCCTACATGCAGTCAAAACCCCTAAAATAAAATAAAGTGAGAAAGCAAACAGGTTTCTGGTGTGCCTGTAGCACAGTTTCCCCAGAGGCTCTGAGGGCCACTGAGGGATATTGGGAGAAAGTCAGCAAGAGCTCTGCAGATAGGATGCACTGCTGACAAAGACCAGCACGCATACAGAGAATACACACAACTGGAAACCAAGAGAAGAATCTGCTTTGCAGCCAACCCATCACAAGAAAGGATTAGTTATACTGGCAGACAAACAGCAGTTGTGGTTTCCCAAGCATTACTTGGAGCAAATTTCTATGCCACATCCCATTGAATTGCCAGAAGATGAGGCTGAATATCCTTAAGGGCCAATTCCATCTTGAGTGGTTCAGAGAAATTCCCCTCAGCAACTTAGCTGTTTATTTAGTTTTTCATTAATTTACGAAAATAGTTGATAAGTTCAGATATTTCTTGGGTGTTTTTATCTTCTCAATTCAGATGGCAGAATGAATCCATTGGCTCAGGTGAAACAAAACTATCCTTTTCTTCAAGGCACTGTTTGGATGAGTTGGAAAAAAGGACGAAGCCTGAAGCAGCTGAAGAGACTGATCAACCTGAGGCTATAGTTTTGAGAGTAAAACTCCCTTTCCTAAAACGTTCTGGTTTCTTTTGGGGACAGTGAGTTATTCTCCAAGCTTTAGGGATTGTAGTGGTTGTGAGTTGGCCTTCTGGGCCCAGTCTGCAAGCTCACGAAGTGAGTCTTGAAAATTAGTAAGATTTTAAATTCTTGATCTCTCTGAGCAAAGGATTTTTTTGTTACCAGCATGAGTTGCTTCACTGGGGTTGTTACAATACAGGAGATGGGGTTTGTGACACAGAGAGCAAATTTACATAGTGCAGTGCAGCTCTGGACTGGCATCTTCTCAGCTTGCAGTAACTCAAGCTGCTACTTTACATCACAAAATATAATTCCATGAAGATTTATCTCCAAAATAGTACATAGCACTGCATACCACTGCCAGCAAGCTAAGTACTCTTGCACCTCCATAGAAATAACATGACAGTGTCAAAATGCTTGGGTTTACTGCTTCTTCCAGTTAGCCAGTTTGACATGAAAGATCTCTATATTTTTACTTCATCTTTTTGTACAGTTCTATACAAATAAACTTGCATGCAGCAGCTGTAAGTCACCTGGATACATGACCTTTACTTCAGTATTACCACAGCACAGCTAACCCCATTTTTCATTTTGCTTAAGCCTTCATGAGATGTGCTTTCAACAAAACACATGAATATAGAGTTTGATGCCCCATCCCAGACAGTTAGAGGATAACATCTGTCTCTAGAATCTTTCTCTGGCAAAGCACCAGGTGGTAGGTCAAAGACCAGATGCGGGTGAACCTCACTTAACATAGAAGAGTATTATTTTCTTTTAAAGATGGCATTAACAGAAGCACAGAAAGAAAAGTGATTGAGATAAAGTATCAGATAGGTAGAGGAACCAGGAACAGCCCTAATTTAAGCTCCCAAATGAAATCATAAAAGCAATGCTTCTGTAGTTTCCAAAGATCGCATTTCTACCTTACTTAAGACTTGTCCACAGAGATCTAAAGGTTTCAGATTCCAGCCATTTCCTAGTGACTTTAAAAACAGATGTTTATTATGCAGGTGGAACTTTTTCTGGCTCTGGCATGATAGATATCTAATCTACAAAGTGGGAGGTTATAGGGTGCAAAAGTAGGTGGCACGTGCCTCCAATGAGTAGGAACTGTTAGCATTCTGAAATGATAACATAACTTACAACTGTAAGGTGGGAATGGTGCAAAGTTGTTTTATGGGATTTTGAAAAAAAATTTTCTACCAAATTCATTGAGTCCTAAAGACCAAATTCACATGGCTGTAAGATGATGGTGAAACTTACTTCACAGAACAGTGTGTCATACACGCTCCAAATACTCTCGAGAGAGACATCCCGGACCCCAGTCTCATTTGCCACCATCTGCAGGAATTGCTGTAGGTATGAGAAAAGAAAAAGGCCTTCAAGTTTCTATTCTCATACTGTATTACATGCCCAGGTACCCTTTTCTCAGAGCTCTGACTATATAGGTGGCAATACTTCAGCTACAAGCCTAAGACCACCTTACCTCATGCAATCACTTACCCAGTTCTCTTTGGTCTTATTTATGTATTCTGCTGAGTGCCGTGTTTCATTCTGTAGCTGTTCATACCGTGGACAGGGGGTCAAAGGAAACTTCAGCAGCTGGGCAGAGACAACAAGAGCAGCTAGGTCCCTGAGAACACTGAAGTGCAGAATTTGCAGTCGACAAACACAGCTGTAATGAAACCTTCAACCAGCAGCATGTATCTGTAACACCCCAAGTACTGCTTTCTAACATACTCCAGATGGTGTGTGGTCCGCTGAGGCATTCCAGCTAACGTGGTGAGTGAAACAGCCCCTGAATTCTCGTCTTGTTCTGAGAACAAAAGAACCTTTGCAAGGTAGCTCCCAGGAGAACCAAGACAATCTGAATTTAGCCTGATGCAAAGGCTTTTAGAGATGTCAGCATAACACACTATTTGAGTAGTCGGTACAAATCCTTGAGACTTAACTTACCCTTTCCACTGACTCAGGCACCGTGTGCACGGGAATAGGCTGCCAGGAGATGTTAGGGTTGAACATCTGTTGTTCCTCTGGGGGATACAGGCCTGCCAGATTGGCCTCTGCACTCATCAGCGTCCGATCATAGTCTGTGCTGCGGATGAAGATCTGCCAGGACAGGGACAGCACATCATTAGTAACGCTACTGTAAGTGGTGATGCTCGGACACAGGTCAATGCACTCGCCGAGGAGCGCTGCCAAGTGCCCTGCAGCTGCTCATGGACAACAAGATAATGGGAGTTGTAGTGACAGAACCTGCTGATGTCAGCCTGGACAAAACTGTAAGCACGGACACAAAGACAATTTGGTGTGTGATACTGGAATGGCCTGTTCTGGCTCAGTGGGATAGCCAGATGCTTTCCACAGAGGTTACAGAAATTTGAATAAGAGGAAAAGTCAGAGCAGAGCAAGATGAGACGCAGGTAGCAATGGGCACAGATAGGAAATGCGCTCTATTTACCAAGCAGGACTGGGGCAAACTCCTGCATTCCATTCTCAAGTTCTAGAAATGACCTTCTGTACTCATGGAAAAAAATGGCTCCTCCAAGCCTCAGTTTTTCCATCTGAGAAATTAAGAACAATCTGACTAAAAGGAGAGGAAGAAAAAGGGGAGCTGGGATTTTGTTTGATCATTGTGGACTCTTGTGATTAATGGGTCAAGACGCGGAGATTCCAGAGCTCACAGAGAAAGACCTGAGTGAGAAGAAAAAATAAATGAGAAAACTACAGGATAGTTCCAAAGGTCAAAATGACAAAACTTTTGGTGTTCTGGTGTCTGTGTACTGAAAACACTTAAAGGGAGATTGGAGAGAAACCAGTGAAAAAAACAGGAGGAACATGGAGGAAATCATGAAAGGATGTCCCGGAAACCAGCATGTGGACTCTGAAACAACAGCAGTAAAAAGCTGAAGAATGAAATTCAATGTCAAGTTTGTTTTGTTTTGTTTGTTTGTTTTTGTGTTTGTTTGTTTTTGTTTTGGTTTTTTTTATGTTACATAAGGAAACACACACAAGAAAATATATATGCTCGCTCTATAAAGCATCTCCCACACAAAGTGTTTCTCAGAACTTAACAGTGACTTTTGCCTCCTAACTGTGGTTTGAAACAAGTGACACTACAGGAAGGATTGCTTTCATCCTTGCTTGTAAAAAAAACTAAGCCCTGAGCATACATGCTTTCTTCAGCACCTCTTGCCAGGGCTCCAGCCTGTCGCTGAGTCAGGTGATGGATGGTCATATGGTGTCACCCAGAGGCAACACTTCTTACAAGGGAGGTTGCTCAACTAGAGCTTGGTTAGCAAAACAGCTTTTGTTTGCATATGCCTCGGTTTGGTTTTCCTTCTCAAGCAAAAGAAAGGAAATAGTTTCAGTTCACAAAAGCTTTATAAGAGTGAAGTATGTTTGGAAAGGAAATACTGAGAAAGGTTAAAGGGTCTGTGTTTGAGCTGATGCTGGAAGTTTTGTAGATGAAGCAAATGTCAAAGAAGGTATGTCATCTGAACTCCCTCAAGCTGAGTACTCACTGGGGAGCATAAAAAGGGGCGAAACATATGGGGCTTTTCAGTTTGCCCCTTCTGGTCAATCACCCAAAGCGAGTTCAGATAAAGTAACTGAACCGACAGAGTCAGGTAGTGGGGACAAGGGGTCTTGACTGCCCACTGTCCATCCGAACCACACAGCAGCTTGACTCTCCTGACACCTGCTCACATTCCAATTGACTCATGCCTCTTTGATCAACCAGCATGGCTATTTGGGGGATTTTCTATTTTCTTTCTTTCTTTTATCTTGTAAATTTTCTGTTGTGCTTTGCACGTGGTCCCACAAGGGCTCTCTAACTTTTTACAAAAGAAACCTGCTGGTTTCTCAAGAACCATTACAAAGTGTGGCAACATCCTTGAGAGAGAGAGGAAAATTAGTAACTTCGGGGGACTGAAGTTGTTGATACTTTACAGGTAGTAACAAATGAGTCACTTCTGGTGCATAACTACTGCTTAGACATAGAGGCTCCCATGAGTTTGTACCTGAAGTGCAGTGGGGAGGGGAGAGCAAACACGGGCTGCATTCTTGTTGGCCAATGTGCTGAAAAAAAAATAGTCCCACCATCTCGAGTAAGAAACGAGTACCAGCTACAACACAGCATTCCTGTGTTGATCCCCTGGCTTCAGAGCAAGCAGCTTTAACAGTGTCACAGGGGTGCTGCTGCTGCAGCTGGTTTGCCTTCGTGCCCGCAGCGAGGGCAGCGCTCAGACGCTGCCCGATCCGTCCCTCTCGGGTGGCCGGGCTCACAACAAAGCCTGCGCTCGGCCCCCTCGTCTCCAGCTCGGCAGCCTGCGGGGGAAACCAGCTACAAGCAAACGCACTGAGACGAGACCCGGCGCCAGCGGCGCGTCCTTTCCGAAAGAAGCCACCCGCGGGGAGAGCGCCCTCAGGGCGGCAGCGAGCGCCCGTTCGTCCCCGGTGCCGGCGCGGCGGCCGGCGGCACTGACCTCCTGCCGCCGGTACGTGTCGTTGAGGAAGCCGCGGTAGCGTCGCCGGAGGGCCTGGCCCAGCTCCCACTGCTGCCGCATCCCCACCTGTAACGGCACCGGGCGTTACCGACGGCACCGGCTCTGGCCGGACCCTGCCCGCCGCCCGCAGCGGCCCCTGCATTGCGGAGCGGCCCCGCGGCCGCCCCGGTACCTGCGCGGGGCGCTCCCGACAGCCGCGGGGCTCGCAGCGGCGGCGGGCAGGGCGCTGCGCTAGGTGTGGGGGAATGGCGACCACGGCGCACCGGGACAGCTGTCCACGGCCCCCCTCCCGGCCCCAGCCCCCAAGCATCCCGAAAAACATCCCGAAACTTTTACGCCCGGTTTCATTCGGGTCTTCCAGTGATGCTAATCTCAGTTCAAGCTAATTTTTCGGTTTCTTCTGGAAAAGAGAACAAATAATGGTGACATACGTTAAAAACCGCCTTTACAGCACCTCAGAAACTGCACTGCTGCTGTCTTAGAAACTGTGCTTCTGTAGGGCCGGCTTCTCCAGCCGTTTCCTGGAATCTGGCAATAAAAGGTATCCTATTATTCTGTCACTTATCAGCTTCTCAAACTGAACTTTCCTCCCCAGCCTCTCAGGACTTCAATTACTGTTTCCGTATTCTAGAAAAACTGACAAGGGCAAAGTCATCTGTCATGCAATGCCATTGATGTGGCAGAACTACAGCACCGGTTTCTCTCACCCTTTCTGGTCGAATCACTTTGTTTCATTTCCCCTTGCTGAAGATGAGAGTAAAATGGTCCTCACTTTTTCTATTTCTAAAAAAATTAGTCTAATGAGTATGTAAAAAATTAATGTGCAAAAGCCATTCTGTCAGAATCTTAACCGGCAATTCTGATTATGTCATGCATGTATTAGCCTAATAAATATTTTTGAAACCAGTTTCACACTTAAATCCAGTAAAGATAAATACTGCTATTCTGCTATATACTTGGGTGCCCAGAATACACATTACCTGGAACTCAGTAATTTTATCTGCCCAGTTTGATTTCAAGCATGATTTTCAGGAGTACTGAGCACTCTTTTTCTTCATGGACATTAGAAGGTGACCTAGCATATTTCATACCTGTAATATGGGCATTACGTGTCTTAGACTGGGCAGTCATAATGCAGGTTCAGGATGGCCTAGGTCCCACCATTGCTTGTGTTCTTCAGCTGCCATGTGGAGACGGCCGTCCTTCAACTACTACTACTTTGGATTATATTACAGTTCCATGTTCATGTCAATAAAGTGACTTGGGATTGCCAAATTGTTTTGTTAATTATTTTTATGTATTTGTAAATCAGGAAATTTTCTTTTCCCTTAAAGGTCAGAGTCTGTGAGTCAAGGCTACAGACCTCTCTTCCAGTCCCTTTCCCAAGCCCTCCACAAGCTGTTCAGGAGACCTCACCACTGCTGCTTCCCTCTTCTATCATTTCATCTGCACATCAGTGGCATACAAAGGGAGCAGGATCTTGCCAAGAGGACAAAGCTGTCATGTTCCCCTCTGTTTACTCACCGTCAGTGATATATATCCATCCAGAGGAATTGGATTTGCTGCAGGCAATCTGTCTTCCAGTCTGCCCAGGGCAAAGACACCCATTTAGAGCACAAGGAACCTGCATCAGTATCACTAGCACCCCAAGGATCTGCCTTTCCCCTGCTGTCTTCTGTAGCTACCCTTGGAGGCCTATGTGACCACGCAAAGACCTTGATGGAGCTTTCCCCACAAGCACAGGGACTTTGCCCTTCCTTTCACCACCTAGATGACACAAATGCAGGCTTATGTAAAGCCAAAGCAGAAGGTGCCCTGAGAGGGAATGATCAGTTGACTTGAGCAAGGAGAAACAGCTACACTTCATCCAAATGGAAATCCGATTTATCTAAAGCTTACAATCTTAAAAACAAAAACAAACAAACAAACAGAAAAAAAATGAAAGAACAGCTTATACTTTTGTTGGAAACAGATATTACAATGGGTATCATAGAAAAGGTGTCTCAACAAAAAGCCACTAGGAGAAATAAATAGACTCTGCACTGTTCATAAACATTCCTATAGATCAGAGAGGGATGAATCCAGAGAAACGCTCAGAATATTCCATGTGCCATGGAGGAATAAACATCTCTAGCTCAAGTACGGTATGTTAACAGCCTGTCTCTTTTCAGTAGCAACCTGCAGAGAGAGAGAAAGAGAGAAGGTGAATCTTGGAAATTAGCCATTCACTTGTAGCTCTCCTTTAAACAGTCATCAAAGATGATGAAAAATAAACACAGAAAAAAACAATGTGGCATTCACCATTTTCCCTGAGATAATTATCTAGTCAAATTACATTATACTTTACATTAAATATTCAGCAACAGTGTTGACACTAGATGTTTTAAAGGAAAAATTCTTATAATTAATGTTAGCGATATTAAAATGCATGTACATATTTTTATTAGAAATATTAATGCAGAGATCAAAAAGCATCATCCCACTAAGCGATAGTGGAGGAAAGATTTTTGTACAAAGGAAGAACAGATTTTTACATAGCCTCACAAACCATGAGCTTTATAGTAAAGCTTCAAAACACTGAATTGTGGATCTCTGTATGGAGGCCTGGTAAGTCAAATACAGAGGATATTTGCCTGCCTGCTAAACCAAAAAGCAATGACATTGGCTACAGCCTTTTTTAGAATGGATTCATTTGAAACTGTAAGTGGGAAATGCTGTTTGAGAAGGGACTTGTGTCAATACGTATTCTTCTCTTACTATATAGCTATAGTAATAAACCACTGCTGCTCCTCTGACACTTTATAGAGCTGCAATTGTTGGCAACTTAGGTATTTGACTTCACTTCAGACTGGGGAAGGAAACATTTAATGTCTCAAAACCACAGTGTGACTCAGGCCTCGGTGCCAATGTCACATTAGCTGAGTGAACAGAGCAGTCAAGGTGAAGCCAGCTCTTACTGATTCCTGATGGGAAGAGATGCAAGCACCAACACAGATGAAGCAGTGGAAAGTATGGCTATGGCCCCTTTACACACTTTCCTCAGTGGCATATTTTCAGTCTCTGGACATACTCAATAACAGGTTGAACGTTGTTTTTGCCACCTTTCCGCTTGGAAACACCCAGGCTAAGGTGACCTGGAAAGGCAATGCTCCTGCCTGGGCTCTGCTGAGATGCTTCTCTCAGTTGGAAAACTCTAGGGTCCCTCTAGTGCCCATCAGAGACAATGGGGAAGAATGGAGAGCAGAAAAGCTTCTTCCTATATTTATCAGGCCCTAAACAAAATAAAAGCTTCCACTGGAAATAGTATGGACTTAGCCCTGGCTTTGCATAACAAACCGTGTTCAGTTTGTTTCTGGTCTGGACAAGCAACTCAACTGTATCTCATCAGCTCGTATAGTTAACATTTCCATGTAAAAGCCTTCCGTTTCCTGCCTTCATCCCATTTGAAAACATTTCCTTGGAAATATTACCTGCTTTTAAATGTACGCCTCAGGGTGCCATAGAAAAGCTTTAAGCAAAGGTGAGGTCTAGCTACAGTGGAAGGACTTGTACCAGAGCAGTGTTGCCTTTGTAGACCTTAGTTATCTTTGTCCAAGGAACCATAGGTACCCATGTAAATTACAAGGGAAGAATTAGCTTCAGGGAGCTACGCTCTAATTTACTAAAGCTTTTGATGTCAAAAAACAGTCTCTGCATGAGAAATCGAGTAATTTGAAAGAAGAGAGAGGGTACAAAATGCTGGTGCCACCTGGTCTGAGGAACACAAAGATAAAAGAATTGCAGTAGAGGATACACTCCTGTGGACATCTCTATTTCTCACTGCTGTGATTGAAAGCAAAGGGTCCCCAGATGATACATCAACACCAAAAATGGACAGTCAAGGTCACTTACAGAGTACGTGGTGCAGAGCTTCCTTCTTCCCCTGTCATTTACCTAACCTGGATACTTTTTCTTCTTTAGGTTCTTCTTCAGGCTTTCTTCTTCAGGCTCTTCAGGCTTTGTAACACCTTGGTTACAGGGTTGGTTTCTTTGCTGAAGAGGAAAAAGACGTATGTCAGACCTGTCATGTTAGAGACATCTCACAGGATGTTTTGTAAATGTTTTTGAAAGGAAGCAGTGCGAGCACTGATCTCTGCAGGATTCAGCTGTAGAAAGTTCTTAACCTAAAGCAATTTTTCCTGCTTTAACCTGTTTTCTGGAGTATAGAGGAACAGTTCAGCTATTAGGTTCCTATCTCCACAAAAAAAAAAAAAACAACAACAAACAAACAAAAAAACAAACAGAAAAAAAAAAAGATTTGTTAGTCTTAACATTTTCAAGTTATAACAGTGAGTAATGGCTGTCAGGAAGTAATAAATGCATGTTTGTGAGCTTAGGTTGTTTGTTTTGCCATCTCTAGCTTCTCACTAGTACAAGTGCTGCCTTCTTTGTCTGTCCTGAAAGCTGTGAGAATAAAACTATTGCACTGTTCGGTCTTACCAGGTCTTCTAATGAAATTAAAAAAAAAATACCTACAAGTCTGACCAGAAGAGAAACAGAACATACATTAAGGTTTAAGTAGTGAAATCTCTTTACGCATTGCATCTATAACAAAATTCTATGAAAAAAATTGCTTTTCAAAATAAATACAAACTATGTTACTGAATGGTCAGACTGGTCAGGACATGAGGGGTATACTATTTCTGAGATTTAATTTCCTGTTCTAGGGGAAAGTCTGTATTTTTGCAAGAGTAGCTACTGAGGAATAAAGACCTTAAAGGAATCTATTACTATGCTTGCATGCTTGAAGTTCAATTCTCTGATGTGCTGATAGCTTGTTTTATTAATGTGGAATTTTGATAAGGCTTTTTAATATGCTCCTCTTGTTGTGTTCAAACATGTAAATGTTACTGCATTTTCCAAGCCTAAAGCTTAACTTATCAACTGAAAATAGATTAGCCTAATCAAGTTAACACTACAATATGGGGCAATGTAGTTCATCTTGGGTTTGAGGCTTTGTATTTTTCCCCTCTCTGTGAATAAAATACTACTGTTATTTATCGAGAGGGGAAACATTGTAGACAGAATGAGGGACTATTTTCTCACAAAAAAAATCATGTATTGAGGTTAAACATCAATGTACTTGGGCTCTTTTCCATAACCAAGCTTCAAGTTCAGCCTCACACTCAGCTTTTTTGCAAACAACAAAAGCAGTGGTCCAGTCTAGGTTTGAGAATGGCCTCAGCCTTTTCGACAAGCACACATCTTAGCATAGTAAAAATACTTCCCTGGCCCAGGGAAGGTGGTCCTGAATGCCTGCAGACTACCCATTAGTTTGCTGTGTTATAAAACTCTTTCCTGTCCAGTGTCATCACCATCACGTGACTCTAATGGTTTGCTTTGCACATGAAGTCCTGAGGGGTAGCACCTACGCATCGTCTGTCAATTCATACTAGTCCGTGCCCATATATTTGCCCACAGTTATTTAGCTGCACAAATCAGTACCCCACGTGCAATTGCCCAATCTGAATTACAGATGTTTTCATATGTAAGCACCTGGTTTAATGAACTGATAGATTTGCTGCAACCAGCTTCAGAAATACAGCCCGAGTGCCTGAATATTATCTCCTGGAAGCAGAGCTGAAGAACCTCTGGCATGAGTAAAGATAAATCACTATAAATACAGTCGCATAGTCTCTGCCATGCCAGCAGGTAGATGAACTTATGTAAAAATATTCCCCCAAAATGGTTGATCTCTTCTTACAAATCTACTGTTGTTATAGGAAAGCAATAGTTCATGCAACACGATGGGGCGAATCACCACTCAGCCTGGGAGTCACACGGCTACATTGGTTAGCTGTGCTGACATAGGCCACTTATTTTTCAATTATGACTTTGGATTTTATCATTTGAAGAACCTGTACTCCAAACCAGTTCAAAGAGGAAAGTCAACAGTGGAGCTTGGGATGCTCATTCCCATAAGGTACCTCAGCAATGATATAAGTGAAACAAACCAAACCAAACCAAACCAACAAAACAACCTCAACAACAAAACAAACAAAAACCCCCTTAGCATTAATTCTCCCTTGAATATTGTGTTCTGACAAAGGAGCTACAAAAGAAATGTAAAACACATTATAATCAAGGAGCTGATGGGCTGATAGAGAAGTATTTCGGATGGTTGTGACACCTGTAAACATCTACAGTCTGAAGCAACTCCTTGTCATCACTCAGTATTTCTGATATTTGAAGAGTCTGCGGATGCTTGCGCAGGCTGGTGCGTTGCCATGGATACTGTGGTGTCAGCACCGAGGCCGTTAGCAAATGAGCTGATCTGTTTGTGTACCTCTGGAGTGAAAAGAAAGAAAAATCCTGTCATTTATGAGGGGGCTTGCTAAAGAAGCCTGACAGGAAAATGAAATGACTCCACATAATGCTTCTCAGAATCTCCTCATCTTGGAAATGATGGGGTATTAAAGAAAGGAAAGTTAATGAAGCAAAGGAGTGAGGAGAGCTGTCAAGTGCTTAGCAAAACCATTCTGCATAGCTCAAAACAAAAGTCCCTACATAATAATGTCAGCTATATAGTCAAGAAAGATCAATACAAAGGTTTAGTAATTCAGTTTCCTAATGGCCTGTCATCACTTTCTGCAAGAGCCAGGAAAAAGAACAACAACAACAAGAAGGATAAAAGGCAAAAGGAGTGATCGATAGACAACATCGCACAGAAAAGTAACTTGCTTTGAGCAATACCATGGGACCAAGTAGTGGATATGCATTATAAAAATAACATTAGGTAGTATACGTGTAATGCCTTTACTCGGGCACAACTCCACTGCTAAGTGAGAGGCAAAACAGGCAAGTCACTTTTGGGGATCTAAAAACACTAACACTTTCATAAGGGAAGTTTGTTCCTCACTGCTTAGGCAGTTCAATTTAAAGCAGTGTTAACAATAAGAAGTAACAGAAATGTGAAGTCATCTTCAGTGTACCTTTTCTCAGTAGGGCTGTGTTACTGTATATAAACCAGAAATCCACTGCACAGTAATTTAGAGTGAACTCCTCTCTTAACCAATCAGCTTTCATTCATGTTGTTTCCCTGCCATAAAACAGAGAGAATGAGTTAACCCATTCTGTCATCAACTGTGGTGTCTCCCCAGGCTCACATCTGTAACACAAACACGAAGAGCAATCTTTGGAGACAAAGAAGATAAATAGAAAGCCAAAACTGTAATACTTGCCCTTCCTGTACATCCTCTAGGTCTGGCATCACACTGGAGGTGTGGGCAGGGACTTGGTTTCTTTCCTGCTATGGACTGATGTCACCAGTTACTCCAGGGAAGCTCCTTAAGCACAAAGTCACTCCAGCCTCTCCTTGTGGCCTGTCTCTGGGGATGGTCCATCACTGTCAAACTGCTGGCTCTTTATTTCCTGTTGCTGACTCACATGGAAGGCAGCTGAACCTCCAGAAAAGCTTTTCCCAGGCTACCTTTCCACACAAACCCCAGCCACAGACACCACAGAGGTGAAGTGTGAGTCCTACCAGATTCTGCTGGAGGTTCAGAGAAACTTCTCTTGCCTTCAGATGAACTGCTACTAAATTCAGCTGTGAAACTGAGCGTTTACTTCCAGACAATTAATGTTTCTGGAAGCACAACATTGTTGTCTTTCACACGCAGCTGCTGTGGGAACTGAAGACGTGTCCCGAGCAATTGGCAGCACTCATTTCATGACACTGCAAAAATATAATCACAATTTGTAGAGATACAAAACAAGTCACCTATGCAAACTGCCAGGGAAAAGCTGAAAGGCATTGCTGCTGTGGACAGATTAATACTTACTGTGTACGGCCAGTTCTGAAGTTCACATTGATGGCGCATCCCATAACCTGACTCCAGTAACCAGAGATTAACTCTGTCAATTAATTTTTCCTCAGAGAAATCCCCAAGGAGCGTCTCTCCTCCATTTCCCTCTTTCAAGGACCTTCATTCAATAATTTCCCCCAAAACACATGCATTCCTTAAAGTTCATGTTTCTGGCTACAGTCAGCAAACAACCTAGCTCCAGCACAGTAACAACCAGAGCTGTGTAAGCTAAAAGCTAGCAGTCATGGTTGCTGAAACCTCAACATTCAAGACCTGTAATATTCCTGCACATACATTTATGAGCATCCTTTGGGTCTTGTTGTATTTGAAATGCATCAGTGCCCACTCCGCTATGGCTTGGGCTCTTATTATAGAGTCCTGTAGCTTAGCAACAGTAACCTCAGCTGGGCAGTCCAAATGATGTGCCAAAGGCAAGTTATTCTGCAGGAATATTCAGTGGCAATTCAGGAGAAAGAAAATGCTTTGAAGGTGGGGGTGTTAGCCATGCTGGGAAAACATCTATGGTCTTGAATGAGCTTGATATCAACCCCAAAAAACCTCAAAATCAGCAAGTGAGGTTAGGACAACAGGCCTACACTTGCTGCAGCTGAGAAACAAACCTAGAAAAATGATCTGTAGGGCTGGGTATTCATGGGAAAAGAAAAGTGGAAGAGTATCAAGAAGGTTAAAGAAATACAGATGGGAAAATTTTCCTAACATTTTAGAGAAAATCCTGATCCAACCACAGCTGGTCTGAGAACTGCCACACCTGATCTGAGGCCTAGAGAGGAATCATGACAAAGAGTTTTGAAAAAAACCTCTATTAACATAAACATTTAAGATAAAACTGCCCCTGGGGCGATGGGGTGGGGGTCAGACTGTAATTGTCTCAAAGAGTTGTCTGTGGAAGCACCCCTTCTACCTTCACCCTTGTCAGAACCTCTTGGTCAGGCCCTGACTCTGAGCATGAACGATATCAGCCCCAACAGTATTTTTTTTCTCTGCGACAGGTCTTCATCCCAGCCTGGTCAAGCTGTACGAAAACCTGCAAGCACGTTTTTGCCAATAAAGCATGGAAATTCAATTTATTTTTTTTTTCATCTGCATAGAGCTCTGAGGTAGGAATAAAATGCCATTTGGCAGCATTCCTGAAGCAAAGTACATGCACCATCAACTGTAAGTGCAGCACTGAAGTATTCCAGCTGCTGCTACCCAACAGGCTAATGTTCTTCTCTTTTAACATCACCTTTGCTCTGTTTTCCTTAGAACATTTTCAGATGTTTATGAATTAAGTCTCACGCCACACTCATGTTGTCGGAAAGGGCTGGCTGGAGAGACACAGCAGCTTGGTAGTTAAGTTGCCAGGCTGGAAGCAAGGGTCACCATTTTGCCCTCAAGCTGCTGTGAGGACAAAGACATCAAAGTTTGCCAGGCAGCTTGTGCCCACCTACTGGGAGCTCTGTCATTTTTAGGTCAATAGTAACATTTTTATCTCCTTTTCAGTGGAGATGGGTGGGCACGTCAGGGTTGCACAGAGACTCAGTAGCAGATGCAGAACCAAAGAGGGAGGCTTCCAACCTGGTGCTGTAAGGTCATGCATTTTACCACTAGAATTAGTTTTTGTTCCTCACACCCTGTCAGACATGAAATTCATAGTTAATTCTTTCTGTAGAAATCACAAAAGCTTCCCATTATAGGCACCTAAGGCTTGAGTCTTAAACCCGAATTTAGGAGCTGACATCAATGACTGGGCAGCTCTCCCTGCTTTCTGTCAGGATTTACACAGGCTCTACCAGGGACATTAACTTCAGGCTATTCTCTGACTATCAGGAGACATCTTTATGGGAACAGATGCAGCTGATTTGCAGAACTCACTGACAGAGGACTCCACGAAGGTGAAAAATCTACATGGGCTCAAAGAAGGTAAAGACAAATTCATGGGTATTGGCAGCTACTGAAGGCAGACAGCTCACTCCCAGGCAGCTGCTCTAAGGGGGTACCAGGAGCAGAACCTCTATAGTCTCTGCTTCCTACAGTCTTTCCCTAACCATTCAGAAATTTTGATTACACTGCTTATACACTGGTCTGAAAGAGCCACAGCAGTTCTTTTGTTAGAAGGGAGACTGTAAAAAAACCTGCAATTTAAACAATGCATCAAGTTTAGCAATTTCTCAAAAAGTCTTTTCATCTAATAACCTCAGAGCAGAATAAGAGGACATTTCTGCAGCAAATGTGCAAAGCTCTTCGCTCATGTCACAAAGTGAACTGACAGCCTTCATGTGTGGCATGATCTAATTTTAGAATTATCATGTAAGACTCCAAATTTATTTTATTAAGGGGAACTATAAATTTTGATGCCATTAGATCATACAATTAACTATTGGCTTGCTTACAGGTCTTTGTGGTTTGCCCCACCTGAAAAGGACTGTATCTACAAATGGATGTCTTCTGAGATTTTCTCCTGCAGGATGTTTAATAGCTACTGACAAATGAAATAAATACTTAAAATCTAAAACACAGAAGTGAAGAAAGTTGCAGCTTGATATGGGAACCTACTAAATGTTTGCTACTCAGTGTACTCCACAAATTCTAAACCCTTCCAGGTAAGTGAGAAACAACTTTAGCTTTCTTCCTTGTGCAGATAAGATGATAAGCAGCACTCTCTGGATTTTCTTAGAAAATAAAAAGAATACAGATGAGAAAACAGATTAAACATTGCCACATCATCATTTAAATCACATTAACATGGCCCACCCAGATTAGAAAAAAAAAAAACGCTGTCTCAGTAGTTTGATTATTTCTGGATTTCAGAAGATATAGTTGAGCAATACAAAGGCAGAGTTTGAGGTAGAGGGCTTGGTACCCATCAGAGGGTCAGAATTTCATGGACACAATTTGAAAATTACTTTTTTTTTCCTAACAAATAACAAACCACCTCAACATAACTGAGTTCTTACAGTAGCAAGAAAAAAACAAATCAACTCCCGGACTTTAGTAGCATAGATAAGGTCCGAGCGGACTTTCTCAGTTCACTGCGAAAACACCTTGTGAAAGTGAAGCACAGTAGTATTAAAGATCCATTAGAGGTGATGCTTTTTACCCAGAATGGCTCAATAATTGCATCTTTATTAACCTGTGAGCCAACACACAGACTCAACTATGAATGCTGGGCTTTAAAAATAAACAAAGCAGCTTGCTATTAGTAAATAAAGGTAATAAAAATAAAGCAATAAAACACAGGCTATTTAATTTACTTTTGTAAGAGCCAGTTCACAGAAGGTACTTTTTGAGGAAGACATTAACCATTATTCCTACTTGCCCAGGAAAAGTAAGAGACAGAAGTGCATCTATATGGTATTTTATAAATATTCACAGAATCACAGGATGTCAGGGGTTGGAAGGGACCTCTAGAGATCATCAAGTTCAACCCCCCTGCCAGAGCAGGACAAAACTAGAGCAGATCACACAGAAATGCATCCACGCAGGTCTTGAAAGTCTCCAGAGAAGGAGACTCCACAACCTCTCTGGGGAGTCTATTCTAATGCTCTACAATTCTTACAGTAAAGAAGTTCTTCCTCGCATTGAGGTGGAGCTTCCTGTACTCTAGCTTGGATCCATTGCCCCTCATCCTATCACAATGCACAAGTGAAAAGAGGTTGTCCCTGCCTTCTTGATGCCCAGCCTTTATGTATTTGCTGACATTAATTAGGACCCCTTTCTCAATCTTTTCCTCTCAAGACTAAAAAGCCCCAGGTCTCTCAGCCTTTCCTTGTAAGGCAGTTGTTCCAGCTCCTTAATCATCCTCATAGCTCTCCATTGGACTCCCTCTCTCTCTTGAACTGGGGAGCCCAGAACTGGATGCAATAGTCCAGGTGAGGCCTCACTAGGGCAGAGTAGAGGGGAGGAGAACCTCCCTTGATCTGCTGGACACACTCATCTTAATGCACCCCAGGATACCATTGGCCTTTTTGGCCACAAGGGCACATTGTTGTCCCATGGATAGCTTGTTCTCTATAGGACTCCAAACTCCTTTACCACGGAGCAATTCTCTAGCAGACTGCCTCCTAACCTGTATTAATGCATTTTATTCCTTCCCAGGTGCAGAACTCTGCACTTGCTCTTGTTAAACCTCATTTGGTTCCTCTTTGCCCAGCTCTCCAGTCTGTCTAAATCTTGCTGAATGGCCACACAGCCTTCAGGTGAATCAGCCAATCAATACTGAATATCAATACTGAGGATAAAACTTCGAGCCTGTGTCCTGGAGAGAGAAAGGAAAAAAAAGGAAAGACAGGAAAAGGCTAATTTATGGATATCAGTTCATTAGGCTTTTAGGTTAGGCCTGTATGTTCCCTGTTTGGTCCTTCCATGCCCGAAGTTATAACCATTTGTACACAGCATGCAAAGTAGAGCCAAGTCCTTCCAGCAAGAGCACATGTCTGCAAGACAAGCTCCTGCAGCCTGGTCTGCTTTTGTTTTCCTACAGGTGATGACGTTACTGTAGTCACATTCCCCAGAGTGAAATTCTGGATGTGTCCTGGAGAAGAAATGCAAGACTCAAAGCAGAGTCACAGATGTCATGACCTGATTTTTTTTCTACAAAACCAAGAAAATAAATTGCATGCTAATGTTTATATGGCAGATTCATTCTAGAAAGTACAGCTTCCTTAGTGTTAGCCTCAGGGCCAAATTAAATGACCTATTTAAGGCAACTGCTTTCTTGATCAGACTTATTGATCCTTTCTGACATGCTGCATTAAAGACACAAATGTATCTCAACAGTTGTCTTAGAGAAGACAAAGCATGTAGCTGAAACCTGCAGATTCAGGATAAGAAAAATGTCCAGCATATAAACTGTTACGGTGCTTAAGCTAATTCACCAGCAGCATGGACATCTGTGCAGGGAAACAGCTGGAAGTCCTAATCTTACCAGCTGCTCCAGTCTAAGCCATCCCTTGATTCAGTCAGAACCCCAAATCTGCCAGTGATATCTAAGTTCTTGTGTCATGGAAGTGCTTTTGAACATTTTGTCCTTTAAAAAGTTATTTTGCCCATAACTTGCAAGGCAGAAAAAAATCCTTATAATTTCATTAAGTAAAAATGAGTTCTTGTCACCTAAAGGATGCTACCTCACTCATGCAGGGAGGGGGACTGTTCAGCCTTCAGTGTGGCATGTCCTGGGCAATAGAGGAAGGAGTAACTGACTGCCTCTGGTATTTATAAGATCGCTTGTCTTCATTTCTCAGATTGCTACTGAAATCCATGATGATATGAGGTGACTGGTGGCTCAGACAGACTCTGACTTCTCAGTGAAGCTCTACCTTGAATTTCCTTCATTATATATATATACACACATATATTAAAAAATAGAATCATAGAATAGTAGGGGTTGGAAGGGACCTCTGGAAATCGAGTCCAACCCCCTGCCAGTGCAGGAACACCCAGGGCATGCCACACAGGAACACATCCAGGTGGGTCTTGAAAGTCTCTAGAGAAAGAGACTCCACAACCTCTCTGGTCAGCCTGTTCCAGGCTCTGTTGCTCTCACAGTAAAGAAGTATTTCCTCATGTTGAGGTGGAACTTCCTGTGTTTCCCCTTGCTACCATTACCTCTCATCCTATCACAGGGCACCACCTTTCTTCTGGACAGCTTTCCAGCCACTTTTCCCCAAGCCTGTAGCATTGGGGAAATGGCCTTGCTGAAGCTCATACAATTGACCTCAGCCCATCAATCCAGTCTGTGCAAGTCCCTCTGTAGACCTTCATGACCCTCAAGCAGATCAACACTCTCACCAAACTTGTTATCATCTGCAAACGTACTGAGGGTGCATTCTATCTCCTCCTCAAGATCATTGATAAAGATGTTAAACAGAAGTGGTCCCAATACTGAGCCCTGAGGAGCGCCACTTGTGACTGGACGCCAGCTGGATCTAACTATGTTCACCATCACTCTTTGGGCCCAGTCATCTAGACAGTGTTTTACCCAGCAGTGTGCATGCCTGTCCAAGCCAAGAGGAGCATTTTTTTTTCATGAGAGTGCTGTGGGAATCAGTGTCAAAGGTTTTATGGAAATCCAGGTAGACAACATCTACAGCCTTTCCCTCACCCACTAGGCGGGTTACCTTGTCATAGAAGGAGATCAGGTTTGTCAAGGAGGACCTGCCTGAAATGACTCCCATTGGCTTTTTTGGGCACTGATTCAAAATATTAACCTAATTATCATTATGGCTCAAATTCAACAACATTGTTAAGAATATATCTATCTGAAAGTGCCTGAACAGTCCCATTATGATGATTCATAGATTTAAAAATAGAAATGTGTTTAAATTCTCTCTTGAACTGGGGTTTAAATGAAATCAATATACGTCATGCCTCTTATTCATGCAATATTAAGGGAAAACACATAATTTATTTATTGTGCTCTGTGTACGCATATGTACTTAACACTGATTATTCTGTAATAGACATATACATAATTAAACCATAGAGCACCCACTTGGGGGCAAGGGGGGGGAAGTCTTCATTAAAATCCAAATAGAAATTTTTTTGGTGATGTGAGGATTAATTTTATTCTTTTAAACTGTGGATGCCTGGATAACAATTGTGTTCTCAGATGTTCAAAAGCCCTTTTTCAGAGTGAAAGAAATTACAGCTCTGGGAGGAGACCCCAAACCCAGGAAGTGGCTGCAAGCCAGCAGCTGGGCAGTGCAGTAGTCTGTGCTGGCCTCTGCTGACAGGCAGCACTGCAAAAAGTGCCTAAATCACTGCAAGAGCCTCTGGCCAATCCTCAGGACCATCCCTCACCAGCAAATCTAAGAAATCCCTTGTTGCATTTAATGGTACAGTCAGTTGGAAGAGGTGAAAATAAGGGACGCTGTGGTAGCAAAGCATTATTTATTCACTACCAGGGATAAGTCTCATTATTTTTGGTTTATAAGCCATTTTTTTTTGGTTCTGGTTCTTGTTTGCCAATGACATCCTGCTGTCTGTGGGCCTTCCAGTAAGATATAAAGCACGCACTGAGATAAGCACTCAAAGGCAGACTTAACTACATTTATGCAAGGAAGTGCATTTCTATTTTGCCATGCAATGTCACAAGTATGTCATTAACCTGCTAAAACTCAGTACATATTTAAAAGCGTTGTTCATCTGGGAGATGCACAATATATTTAGCACCTGTTTCATACAGATGGGTTTTAAAAGCTTTGCTGTCTTTTCTTGTTGCCCAAACATGCACCAGGATTTGGCTCTGATGCAGGGGGCTGTCATGATTCAGACACCTCTGTGCCCTGCACAGGTAAAGCAGGCATCTCTGCCCCTGCCAGCCCAACTCCTACTTCCAGGGAGATGTGCCGAAGTGAAAAAAGGGGCAAGAAATGGGAGGAAAGAAACATCTCAGCTTTGTGTAGCAATGTTGCAGTTACAGAGAGATCCTTCTCAGGCAGGTTGCCCACATCTGGAGCTGTGGCTGGCTCCATGCAGCAGCTGCATCAGGCAGCTTGCACATCCTCTCACACTTCTCCAAAGCACTCTAGTAGAGGAAATTACCTCTAAAGATATGCAAACGACCAGCTTCATTCAGTGCATCCAGCTCTGCCAGTGGGAATTCTGCAATATGACAAGAAAACCTTGCTGCTTCTCCATCCCCTTCTACATTTCCTTTGCTACAAGGAATTAAGTAACACAACCACCACCAGGTAACAGTGGACAATACTCTGGAACCTCACTGCTTCCCATGCTGTGTGTAAGCAAATAGCTATTAAGAAAATATCAATGCCCCTTTATTCTCCTGACCTTCCTCAATTAATTACTCAAATAATCAAAGTAAATTTCTTAAGGCCAGCCTTACTTTACCAACTTTGTCACAGGCAAAGCTTACATCATGAAAGTCTCCATCAGGAGAAAACACAATGGGGGAAGTTCTTCCAGAAGTGCTCTGTATCAAGTCTGGGTCCTGCCATGCAGCTGGTCTGCGGGAGAAGAGCAGAAAATGCACTTGCTGATGTTAGGATCTCATTGAACTCTATTGTGCTTTCACCCTCAAGCACACCCCTGCGACTCACCTTTTACCTTTCTTATTGTGAATACGGGATTCAGCCCATTTTCCTTAAATTAATCTATTTGCTTGATGTCTTTAAGTGTGAAGGAAACAAAACGAAGCAAAATAACCAGTTGTCCAGTTTTGAGTTCAAGCCAGTACAATTGCAACTTCACGTGGCTTCTGTCAGATAATGATGAAATAGGCAAAATTTATTTGAAGAGTTTGGAAAAAAATATTAATCAATTATTATGTTGCAGAGGATTTGATCCAAATTTTCCAGCAGTAACACCACGGGTATAAATATTTGGCACTTGTAGTTGTAATAACCAAATTATTAACACCGTAGAGTTAATATGTCACCCATGACTTCTTCATGCCAATCATTTACTAAGCATGCAATAAAGAACACCAGGCAGGGAACAAGCCTCCCAGGTAGCTGTTTGGAAAAACCCTCTGGAAAGTCACCAGGAATTAGTTTGAGCCACCTGAAATGCAGGAGGCACATCCCTAGCAGGCAAATGCTACTCTGTAAACGGGGTTGTGCTCGTACATGAGGTCACATCCCCTGGAAAAGTCAGACGCATGCTCATAGCTCAGTGGTCAATTGGGATAAAGACTTAGAAAAACAAGAATAAACCCAAGGCTGGGACAGAACATGTAGATCAAAAAGGTACATGGAGCAGGAAACTCTTTGCTGCACTCCTATCAAAGTGTCATTTTTGTTCTGTGGATACAGGGGTCAGTGGCACTACACTGAAGTGACTGATACAGTTCAGTATGTGTTGCCCACCTCCAGCTAGCTCTAGCATTAGGTTGGTAAGGAAAGGTGGAGAGTTCCTTCTCCCTGAGCAAGACTAAGTAAGTCTCCAATTTCTTTGCTGAGCCCCAGTAGCTCAGTTTGAGGCTGATTTTCATATACATGCACAGATAATCCTCACTGAACTCACCGAGTTGGTTGGTAATACTGCATCCATCTATATACACTACACCCTGAAAAATAAGAGCTATGAAATCTTTCCGTTTTTTCCCCTCCCAAAGAAATAATTTCTAAGTGTTTCCGACAGTAATGTTGCTTCCCTAAAAATAAAATGCAACGTGGTCCTGTGCAGCTCCAAAGGTTTTGTGATAGATGGCGCTGCAGGAACAGGGATTTGGGGTTTAACGCACTACATTAAATATTTACTGTTGCATTTCCTTACACACGAAGCACGCCTAAGCAATGTCAGTATTTTCATTATTTCTTACACATGTATAAGTAATAGAAATCAAAACAACAACAACAGAAAAACAAGACGACAATTTATTGAGATGCCGTAAGACAGAAAAGGGAATATCCTCTGTGATAAAAATTCCAATACAGTTAAGTGTCTGCCCTTAGCCAAGAGCCGAAGGGTGGGAGCAAAAGGAAGTGATTGCAAGTAAAACACTGAAGTAAGTTAATTTCTAATTTCCTGGGACCCAAAGTACCACAGGCATAGCATGGCTTTTCTAATAGTAAAGCTGCCAGGATAAAATATTTAAACAGCACTGGCAAGTGGAGTGACAGCAGGGGTAAATTTCCATTTGACTTAAACATCACTCTAGTCCTGGTTGGTGGTGATCAGCTGGTGAGGCAGCCTCTTGGAGAAGACGTCCTCAAAACACAGGGAGAAAGGGGAGAACTGAATAATCAGAATGAAGTGCATAGAGTGAAAAGAACATCAAAAGCACATCACATCGGGAAGCACACTGGGGAGTAAATTTCGCAAAGACCAATGATAATGTGAAATGTACAAAGCAACAGTTACAAGAAGGTCACCATTTTAACAAATATTATCATCTACACTCCTAACCTGTATGAAAAGATTTCCTACTGACTTTCTACAATGTTCTCTGCATCTCTCCTGTACTCATAGACCAGAGACTTAAAGAGAGAACGTAATCAGGAATGTGAATTTACCTTGGTTTTTAACACATTAGTGCTAGTAAAGTTACGGATTGCCTTTGACCTGCTGGACCAGCTTCACATGTCAGACTGCTCTAGAAAGTGTGTTGTAGTAAAGTCTAAGTGATGAAATGCCTGCTAAGGAGCAAGGGGAGATAAAGGAGCAGCAGGGTTGAGAGAAGAATGTTAAAAACTGTACCATAAGATTTTGTAATATGGAAGCATGAGAGGTTTGCTTCATACTCCACATGTATGCATTACACCAATGCAAACATCTTTCCTCCACAGGTGATTTAGAAAAACATTAGCCCAGAGAGACAACTTGTAGAGGGGGGAAGCTCAGCACATTAAGGCTAAAAAATCCAGAGGACACAGGGCAGAAATGCCAAGAGGTGTTCACTGAGCAACCAATTCTCTTGCTTCCTCTTTTGAAGCAAACCTTCCGGTTGTCCCCAGCTCCTACACTTCGATTCACGTTGCAGAGTGACCTCGGGCCATCCAGACCAGACTGCTCTGAGATGAAACTAAACTGGCTGGTCTGCTCCTGTCACCAGAGGGCACTTAGGCTGCGGGAGTAGACCAGAGCTAGTCCAGAGTAAATTTTGGAGGATACACACAGCACAAGGTCAGGTCCAGGTGTAGCCCTTGCCAAAGGCAGAGGCACCAATAGGTTCCTCCATGTACAGTGGCACTGCAATTGCCTTGGGAGGACAGAGTCATGTTTGGGCCAAAGAATCTACCAGCGTCACCTTGCTCCTTTTCTCACTGCACTCATACACACATTATTCTGGTTGGTCTCCAGAGCTTCCCTCTGAGCTTTTCCTCGGGGTCAGCATCATGTGGTGACAGCTGGTGGAGTCCCATCTGCCAGCTGGGCCCTGCAAACTTCCACTCCTCCTCCCTGTAAACCTCCATCCCCACCTGCTCACAGCATTCAACAGTGAAGTGAGAGAGCTCATAGAGAGTTTTTCTTGCAGAACTGAAGTGAGAATCATCTTTATGACATTAACTGCATTATTTAATCTGCAGGATCTGAAATATATTTAATAACACACTTGTTCCAGGAAGAGGCAGTTAATCTCCCACTATCAGCTCTTAACACTCAAAATACTTGTACTCTAGCTTCAAGTTTTGCATGGGCTAAGCAGTAATCAGAGAATTTAAGAGGCACCAAGGGAAGCTTCCTGAACTGTTCTTCATTTCCTGATTTAAGTTCACAGGTCAAATAAAATCTGTTGTCCTGTGCTTTAAAAGGAGTTTGATATAACCTAAAACTCAGTAAACTGGGGGGAAAGACTAAAGTGGGCAGAAATGCTAACTGTATTGGGAAGAAAAAACACTTCCCAAAGCTTACTTTTTTTTTATCTCTGAAGAGGCTTTGAGTAGAATTAAGGAGTTCTGAGAAGTCTTTTTACAAAAGGCATGGAAAAAAAAATAAATTAACAGTAATAATGGCAGCAATTGCTCATGATAGGCTTTGAGCACCCTAGCTGGCACTGACAGGAGGGAAGGAGGACAGGAGGGAGGTTAGAGGACTGGGTAATTCCCCTTTGTGCAGTTGGTAAATCTTGCCAGATGATGGTAAGTGGTGAAATGCTGTAGGAGATGCAGCTTGCAGCCATGCATGCCCCATGGGATGATGCTCACATGGGAGTGATGCACAGCTGTGAGCTGCATCAACTTCTGTGACAGTTCCTGCCATCCTTCACAGCACAGGAGTTAAAGAGAGTCACATCAAGAGGAGTCCCTGAAGCTGCTGATGTATGATGACTCTTTGAACCGGTCCTTCCAACTTAGATCACAAAAGAACAGGAAAAAGGAAAGATCTGGCCCATAGGTTGAGACTCCTCATCTGCAGGGCTGCTGTCACTGGCAGTCAGCTTCGAGTTCTCAAAGAACAGAGGTTGTAAAGCACTTGATGAAGGAAAGCAATTCCGTTCAGATCAACAGTTCATATATTCCTTTCCTCCCATAGAGATTAATGCACCTAACATGACCTCCAACATGTCTTCGTGCAAATAAAGTGGAGCAGTTACCTGGCTTATTGAGTCTCTGTTACAGAGTTGGAAAATCTTTCACAGGGCCATTGGTTGAGAAATGGACACATTTTTAGCAGTGAGAATCGTGGCTATCTGCTAAGCCAGAGATGTGCAGGGGTCATTTGCAGTCAGGCTGTGAACATCACCTGGTGATAGACCCTGCCACCTGCATGTCCCTGAGACATTTTGGTCCCCTTCACACCATCCTCCACCATTCAAGCTTTTTTCCACCCTTTCTACAAGCTGAAATCCACGGACTCCACCCTGAGCTAATGCCAATGCTGCGTTCCTTGCAGTTAGTTCCTTGCACTCCCTGTCCCCACCGTCATGTGAAAAAAAAAGATATTTTTACAAGCAAGGAGCAGAGAAACCAAGACAAAAGCACATGATGTGCTGCTGGGCTAAGCCTGCATCATCACTTCATGAGGCTGCACAACTCGCCATGATTCATACAAACATCCCAAACTTCATGGACTCCTTACAGCCTTTTAAGCCCGTGTATTCAACCTGGTAGATAACAGGTCACTGTTACATACAGCCTATTACTGCATGTATCTCTCCTTTCCCTGGAAATTCCCCAGGTAAGCTCTGCAACTTGTCAGCAAGTAGCCTGCGACTCTCATTTTGGGTATTCTATCCAGTTCTGTTCACTTGACAGGCTGGGGAAAATACAGTTCACACAAAAGAATTGATAATATGAAGGACTAAAAGACAGCTGGTATTTGAGTACTAGGGAAAAAAAAAAAAAAAAAAAAGAGAGAAAGTGGAAGAGTTAATGAAAGTTTTCAAAAATTTTACCAGACTAATAAGAGCTCTACCAAAGAACTCAAAGAAGAAAGCAAAAAAAAAAATATTTTTTTCAATATTTCAATGAAACTAGACCATGCATCTGCTATTTCAAGTTAAAGAAACAACTTTGCACTAGAGCAAACAAGAAAATTACCATTTATACACACAGACCTAAGCAACTGTTGGCTATAGATAAATGACATCAGGGCTGGAAGTTTCCCTACATCATCTTTTTGGGCAACAGGAAAGCGTAAACTTGCAGAGGAAAGCAATGACATTTCCTGGGTTGTGAGAACAACCTCAGGGAAAGAGAGCCAAAGCCCACTACAAAGAGAGAGGGGGCATCTCAGAAGAGGATAAAATAGCTGCAAAGCTGTAGTGCTCTGACTGTAATAGCAGGCAGGAACTGAAGGTCTGTTTTCCCACGTTTAGAAGAACCATAAACAAGAAAGCTTGAAGCATTAGCACGCCCATGTAGACAGAGTACTTGAAAGAGAACTGGATTTGTGGGTACAGGAAATAGTCGCCTTTAAAGCTACTACAAACTCACTAATTAAGTATTGGAACACAGTCATACCTATGTCTCTGTTTATATCCATTACCTTAAGTTGCATATGTAGCTACAGGTGAAAAAGTAAAGAAAATCTGTAATATTATTACCAGATTTTTAGAAACAAATATTTCAAACAAATAGCTTGTGCTCAGTATATTTCTTGTTTGTTTGTCTGTGTGTATCTGTATCTGGCTTGAAGGGTGAAGCTCTTCCAGCAGCCTGATACAGAATTCATCTGGGAAATGCTGGAGCGAAGTCTATGATTGCAAATACATTCTTTCCCCTCCTTCCTCTTTAGTTCCTGTTATTTGCCTGCACAATTGCGTCTTTCTTTATCTTAGAAGATACAATGGGCTCATTAACACTTTTATCTCTACTTAAATAGCTGGAATTCCAAACAATGGCCATATCAAAAAATATAATTTTCTTGCCTGGATAAATAAGGAAAGCTGTAGATCTTCAGCAACTGTGCAGTGTCAAACTCTTCCTGCTGTGTGTCATTTCTCAGCCCTAAGGGAAATGTACAATACAACTCCACTAACTGCTCTTGCCCTCGAGCCATCACTGTTATCTCAGGCTGTATTTTAGGATAAATCAGGAGGAGGAGCACACAGTTGCTTTTACAGCTTTGAATCAGTAATATCAAATCGTAGTGATGGACCCCATTGTCCAACTGCTTTAGAAGATCAATCCAGTCTTCTGTTTGCTTTACTTTTCAGGGGGAGAAGGACTTCAAGGTTTGCGCGTCTCTGCAAACCTGTATTATTCTATGTTTCTATTCATTTCAGACTTTGGTAGGAGATTCCATAAAAACATTAGAGAAAGTTTCACAAAGAATTAGCTCATGGTAAACATCTGGTATAGTTCTTATCTCATCACCTGCTAGGTCAGGTTTTGAAGAGCTGAAGCTCTACACAAGGTTATTTTGCCCTACACAACATGACACAGTAAGCAGAATACTTTTGAATACTGAAAATACACACTGAATATGCCACCCCTACAAGAGCCTTCCCATGGCATCCAAAACCTGC
Organism: Chloroceryle amazona; assembly: GCA_027560015.1. Lineage (NCBI taxonomy): Eukaryota > Metazoa > Chordata > Aves > Coraciiformes > Cerylidae > Chloroceryle > Chloroceryle amazona. The sequence continues at coordinate 46,885 of JANHFX010025562.1, forward strand.
AGATTTAGGGCTTCTAATAGAATTACTCCCACAGAAGGGGCAGAGCAGTTGCTATTTGCCCAGCTGGTAATCCACAGGCTTCAGACCATCAGTGCCAGCAGCTTCAAAGCAGCTGCTGCAGCCACATTTGAAGAACCGTACCACTTCTGATGGAATCATTGTACAACAAGCGAGCAGTCTCTTCTTTCAGAAAGTAATTCACAAAATCCCTATTGTCCTAGTTAGCCAAATGTTTGTTTCCTTGTTAGGTTTCTGTACTGTAAACCTGCATCTGTTATTGGAGCTATTAAGTGAATGAGAGAGAGAAAAAAACAAAAATATGAGCAACACTCCCTTGGAAGATGAACTAAGTGCTGGCACTCAGTCCCTTACATATCCCACCTCCTGCAGGTAAGCAAGCTAAAATCATCCTAGATCTTCTCATGCCCCTACAAGGGTAGTTCCTGCAACTCCATCTGGACACCATCACGAAGGGTGTTTACCCTTACTAAGCTAAGAGGATAATTAAGCATAGAAGAGGCCAGAACTGCCATTTCAGATAGCTCCCCAAGTCTACCTAGTACAACACATTGAAAGAAAAAAAGATGCTTTGTGCAGCAACATGTCTCCGAATTTCTGAAGTCATCCTATTGGGGATGCTCAAGAAGGGGTTTTCTGCACTGTTTACAAGCTGCCAGTGTCAACTAACCTACACCATTTTTGAAAGAATGAAGGGAATTAAGAATGAGAAGCTTTTTGGGTTTGAAATTTCCCAATCCATGGGACTGCTCAAAAATCCTTGGCTTCCAGTTAACTCCTACTCTTGTGGTGAAACCAAGAAAGTAGTAATTAAAAAAAATAACTCATATCTAACATAAATATAACAACAGCAACAAATTTAAAGCACAAAGTTAAAATTGAAAAAAAGTACTTAACTACATTTTCATAGTGTTGCTCTGAATTACAAATTTGTGCTGCTGGACTCACAATTCCCTTCAGAAAGGATTTATTTTTATATTTTTTTATCTCCATCAGTAATGTTGCAGTACTAGACCTTGGCAGGAAACACTTCTGTAACCCAATAAATTTCTTCAATACTACAAAAATTCCCCTTTTCCATGTTGCAACAACAGGGGTTTTCCCTGTTGTGACTTTTGTTTTTTTCATGACAAATACTAAAGGCAGGAAAAACCTTCCTGGAGCACTACTCATTGCAGGGACAACAGGGTGAAGAACATTCAGCTTGGGTCTTTCTTTTCCCTTCTGTCTCTTTCAGGCACTGCAAGCCATGAGCCAGAGGTCTGTCCACCTGATGAAATATTACCATTCAGATGACTCAAGCGAGATGATCTGGCTGTACTCCCATCAAGTTAGTCAAATAATACAGCTCTGACATCTTCTTCAGAGAATGAATCACACATGTAGGAACAGGCAGCCATTCAGATGTGTAAAGGGAAACACAAAGCTAGGCATTCTCCTTGAAAGTTCAGGGAAAAAAAGAGAAATTTGCCTCCCAAATAAGCCTTTAATTTGTAGCATAACCCACAGTCCTCCCTTCGTATCGAAAGGACAGAACTTTTAATGAGGTCATTTGGGAATGCATAGTTAGCATATTTTTAATCTGTGCGACTAGAAGTAGATTTGTTTTCTTAGCAACTGCTCTCTCACCAACCTGACGTGTTACAGTCCCAAAGAGTGACCTTTTTTCAAAACCACTTGGAGTCAGGGAGAGTCTCTACACAAGTTATAGCAAGACCCTAGTAATCTTTTAAAATATAGTTAAAAGACGTAAGATAAACAGCATCTCATAAGCCTTCAGAAAATGTGATGCATTTCTGGTTTATGTGCTTATTTCTCCTCTGAAGGGATTACAACACAAAATGAATAGTCTGTATGTGTTCTTAACCAATATATTACTCAAATTTGTTTAAAAATTTGCATTTCTATTACGTATTACATATCCTACTGACAAATTTTGAGGAGGCATAATTCATAAATGCTTCTGGGAGTTATGAAAGGAGGAACCTGTGTTCTTTCTGTGCATCTAAAATTCCAAATATTCCCATTATGCCCAACTTTACTAAAAAAAAAACCCCAAACAAAAACAACTAACCAAAACCAAACAAAAACACCACCACCACCACCCCCAAATCCCTGCACACAAATTAGGCACAGCATTAAAAAAACAACCAACCAACCAACAAAAAATACAACAAAAAAACACAACATACTGAGAAAATCATACTGGAAAATTCAACCCCGCTATGCCAAGAATACCGAGAATGTCAACAATAGTCAAGAAGATAGAGCAAGAATGTATATTAACAGAAATGTCTTTCACTTGGCTCGTATGAACTTGTGTATTCAACTTGTAGCTCATTATCCAAAGGGTGCTGTAGCACAGAAGTTTGACATCCTGAGAAAAGTTAATAAGGTGACACTGGATAAAATTGAAGACCTTGTCCACTCTCTTTCTTTATTTAAAGTTACTACTGATGCTTTGCATTAAACAGATGAAATTAAATTTCTCAGTGCTAGGCACGAAGACCCACGTATGAAACAGCCAAGGCATTCTTAACTTCCTCACATGACCATTTCCTACTCTGAATTTTAAAGAGCCTACAGACAACCTAAGGATTTTTTTTTGTCCTTACAGACATACCTGTGAGCATAGAGTAAAGTTTTCTAATTTTACCAAAGATAGCCATCATTAGTTTTTGCATGGCTCCTTACCTACAACCATGTTTTTCCCCCCAAAATAATATATTTTATCAGAGTGATGCCACTGTATTTATCATATCACTAGGATATACTTCTTTGAAATTAAATAGAAAGCCATTATAAAATTAAGCTATGATTACAATAAGAACTCCTAGCACTAATTTAGTTCCTTTAGACCCTGACCTGAAACTCAGCTGAATAACAAGAGCCTTAAACAACTTTAAATTGCATCCTATGGAGCACAGTGTGGTGATGTGATGCCAACTGTGTTGGGAGAAGTCGATGCCTGTCACTTTCCATAACAAATCCTCACAGTAGTTAGCCAGTTTCAATACTATCTATCCCCATTGATCCACTTTTACTCAAGTTTTCTCTGGAGAGAAAATAATTCGTTTTTGCTTAAAACAAGCTATGCCTCAAGACCAGAGTTTTCTACAATTATTTCACATTGTCCTGAATTTTGTGAGGTCCATATTTATAACCATCTGAGATGCTGAGAAACAAATCAGTTAGGCATGGATGTCCTTGGTCCACTTTGTGATAACTTTCTGTACTAGTTTTACTGCACAGCCAAATTCAACCTAAACCTCTATGCTGCACCTCACAAAGTGTCTGGTTTTCCTGAATTCACACTAAATTAGCAACCTCCTTTCCACCCTGCACCTTAAAACTCAAAATTCCTGTTACAATATCATCACGCAACCATTAAATTCTTGCATGAAAAATCTCTACAAAAATATTTCACTGTCAGCAAACTGCTATGTGAAAACCTACAGAGTTATTCTCTAACATCAACAAATTCCTATCAGAAAAATTTACATTATCCCTAAGATTCCCACTCAGACACCACCTGGAAACAAAGAGCCACTGTCCAAACAACAGCTAAAACACCACAGCAATCAGTGCAAACTTAAAACTAGGAGCACACTGTGATTTTGTTGGCATGTGGTAATGCAGAGCTGGGTTTGGAAGCTGCTAAGTGTATGCCTTACAGTTCTGTGTGGCACTCACTGCAAAAATCAGTACTGGCACCTGGAGAAGTGCAGACAGAGAAGCTTTTTTTAAAGAGTCAGCAGAAAACTGCTCTCCAGTGCTCTGAAGTCAAGGGTAATTGGGAAGGGATGTATAACCTAGGAAGTATCTTCTGCTCCAAACAGAAATTCTGCTTGCATTACCAACCTGCAGATCCCTACCCCACAAAGAGATTTGGCCCTGAAAACCTGAAAGGGTACAAGTATCATTTTCCAAGTGCAAATTCAGCATGGTCAGAACTTCATAGCCACTATCACAAAATAAGCATCATCCATGAAATTAGAGCAAAATCTTCAGTCCATCCTGTTCAGGTTGTCTGGCTCCAGTGGTCATATACAGACCATTTAACACTTGATTGCAGCTCTCACTACAGAAGGCAAGAATTACAGAAATAAATACCAAAATAAATAAATAAATCAAGAAGTTACACAGCTGTTAGCCAAACCTGCTGCCTTTTTACAAGCCAGGAACTAGCATTTATTTCTGAGTAACTTTCAGGAATGACATTTGCAAGCTTGATAAAATGTTTACAATTCTTCTAGCAGAGGATTCTTATTCCTACAAACCTTTACCACTGATTAGAGTGCACGGTCTAAATACACCATCAAAAAGGAAACAGAAAGTAATCAGTATATTCTATTCCAAGGTAAGAGGATACCTTTCGTGTTATTGCAGTAGGTAAACACGAGCCATGCTGTACCAGCTACATTTTCCCAAACTCCTCTAATTACTCCTTTTCTTCCCCTGACTACTGGAAGGGCCAGTAATGTGCCACAGCTGTTGGCATTCAATGTTACATGGCTCCCAGCAGCTGCAGCCCTGGCTTTACTTTGGGCACAGCTTTAATTAGCTGTGATATTTTGGGTGTAATGGCAGCTTAACTTTGATTTCTTTTCCCCCCCCTTTTTTTTTTTGTAAAGAAGAGTTATTGACAGGCATATTCTTTGTCTCTCACTGTGAAAAGGGATACAGCTATTAACATAGCCTTATTAAAAAGGGATATGACTATTGAAGTTGCCATATTAAAAAGGGTAGACAGGTAACCTAAATAAAGTTTACATTTCAGGAAGATTCCTGGTTTAGCTTGTGAGACTTTTTACAGCACTGGATTTGGTGCAAAATGTTTTCAGGTTACTGATGAGAAGGCTCAACTTTGGCTGCTCGTCATTGTATGATTGCACAGGCAAAAATCCCCAATAAGGTCACAGGAGCTTGTCCTTTCCCTGGGGAATGGTGCAAGCAATAAGACATTGTAGTATACAAGCCTGGAGGTCCACAATGTAAATACAGGAGTTTTCCATATCCCTCTGTTTTACAGGCTTGCAAGACAGGGAAATGCACAGTACTCACTGTCTAAACCCACAGGCAAAACATCGTCTTTAAAAAAACATGCTTGTAATTGTTACAACAGCCTGAAAATACTGAAAACTAGCATTTCCACGGCTCTGCTATCATTGCAGAGGTATGGAAAACACTTCCCACACTGAATAATCCTCACCATTCAAAACAATTTGGGAATTTAAAGAATGCTCAAGATAGTACAAACAAAGGTCTTCCTTTGAGGAAGAGATGATTGTCACAGCCATCTCTGAGGATACCTCCTTCTGTGGCCAATGTATTAGTGTATAGGAAAACTTCTTACCCCATTATTGCTCTGGCGTTTGTGGATGGACCAGAAAACACCTACACTGAAGTTACAAATCCCCATGTGTAGCATGGATAAATGAAACTCTTTACAGTGAATTAGCTGTTCTGTTTTTGTGGACAGCTGCTAGGAGTCGAGAGTTAGTAGTGCTGTGTTGGCACAAGCTAGCACACCTCCTAAAATCCAAATTATCATCAAAAATTAACAGAAATATTTCATCAAACTGGTGTCTTTATATTATTAATACATTTAAGCAGAAAAAAGCAAACTTTTTTCTTTTCCAAGCAAACTGTTAATAAATAGCAATGAACACTGAGGTTCCCAAACTGACACCTGGGAAGCCACCATCTGACATACCAGTTTCCAGACTGTCAGTCCCTCTGGAAGAATATTGCTTAAGTCTGCCAACCAGAAAGCTTACCTCCACCAAGAAAAAGTATCCAATTTACTGGTATTTCAATATAATGCACTCTCATCATCCAAATATAATTTATTTTGAGATAATCTTCCCTGGTAATAATTCATTGTAGCCTGTGAAAGGTTTACTACCAGCATTTGGTCAAAATTTCACTAAAAATGGTTGTAAATATTGTAAAAACAGAATTTTTTTAAAAAGTCTTCTTTTTATAGGGAGATTTCTTATCATATGGCTTCCTCAAATGCAAGCAGTTCCTTTGCTGATGAGCTGTCATTAATATCTAATAATACTGTTAACTTCAATGCCTATGTTTTCACTTCAGATGGCTAATAAAGTGTTACTGCTGACTTTTGAATCAGCATGACCTCCTTTGAGATTAGCAGTTTTGTTGCAATAACTATTGCTTGTCTTACTATGTCATTGCAAAAGAAATCAATTGGAAAAAAAAAAATCACATTTTTGACATAGTAAATCTACTGCATGGGACAGCCTTCATCAGAGTTCATCTTCTTTACACTTCTAAATACCAGATTTGAGTTGCCATACATCTCCTGTCTTTATTTAAAGTGGCATTGAGATAGTATTTGTTAACTTTTCACTGAAAACAGAAACTCTTCACTTGCAAACACTGCAAACTTTATACATGCACATATATATAAACTGCACATATATAGCTTTGAGCTTAGAGAATTGAATACTCCAGTTTTGTATTTGCTTTCATTCTCCTTAGCATCCAGAGAACTCAAAGGAGGCCAAAGAAAATCCGTGGCACTTGTACCAAGAAAAGATTTTTTTAATTATTATTATTTTTTGTAGAGTTTTAATTTATCCAACCTTTTTGTTGTGAAATGAACTGCTGTACTTGTGGGTAACATACAACCTGAAGCAGCTTTATCAACCTGTAACATATCCATGTGAGAATGTAATAACCTTTGTCACTTGCCCAGTAACCAATCCCACAAATGTATTGACTTTATATATAATCCTTAATACCTGTCACAGCAATGGTAACCCCTCTTAGCTTTCTGCCTTGGTTAGGCAAGCAGGCAGAGATGAGATGCCAGAGATGGGCCATCAGCTCATGCGGCAGAAGGCAAGGAGGCAGTTTAACTCTCTAGCAAGTGATTTTCCATTCCCAGCACCAGCCACTGTTTCCAGAATAACCCTGTGGTTTCCCCCCAGAAGCTTTGCAAAGGTGTTGCGTGTCTTTTGGGGGTTCACAAGCTCTGTTTTCCCTGGATTTTGCTGCTTGCAGAGTTATGAAGGGTTTTTCCTAACTGATTCTCTGGCATCCTTGGGAGAAACAGCAGGTAGCCTTCAAATGAGTTTGTAGTTGTAGTTTTAGGTGTCTGTTTTCTTTGGTTGGAGTTGGCTGAGCAGTGGCCACACACAGGAAGCCTGAAAGATGGAAATGGTTTAGCAGTGCAATAGAGACAGGACTAACCAAACTAAAAACAGAAAACAGAGAAGTCATTTTATCATTTATTATATTCCTTAAAAATGAAATAATGGGAAAGAAAAGGACCTGACTGGAACAAGAGTTACAAGCTTCAGTTGTACCTCTAAGACAGTTTGAGATAAGGATGCTTACCAGGTACTGGGAGCTTTTATGAATGTCTGCTTATGCATTTGCTTGTAGCAGCAGCACCGCCTCTTCTCATGGACAGGCACCATTTAAAGAAATAACAGTGGAAGGGAGGGTTTGGAGAGGCAGGATACCATATCCAGAGAGCAAGATTTAAGATATGAAGCATAGTCAGGCAGAAACTCCATTTCCAAATTCATTTTACTTACATCCAGCTTAATGTGCGCTTGCAGACATTTTTATGCCATTCCTGTGGTTTGTGTATTTGGACTGCAGCTTCAGTCTATAAAAATCACCAAGAAACATCATTTGAGACTTGGGACTCTGTCTTCCCATTGCAGAGGCAACCCCAAGAAATGGATACTTCAAATACTTTTAAGAAGTATTGTGGGGATCCCACTAAATCCCATGGCCTTCTTTAGATCGAGCTCTTTCCATTGAAGAGTTCATTGTGCAAGACAAGCCCCACCTCACCATCAGCTGGATGTCCCAGTCAAAAACTCAGAATTAATTAAGATCTGCTATTTTAAACCAGTGTAAACTAGATTATTTAAACAAGATACGTCAGCACACACTTGTTTGGGTTGCTCTATTAGTTTCCTATAAAATTACTACAACTAAAGTTTGAATGTAGGTTGGTATAAGACTGTAAAGTCTTCGAGGCTGAAGGTGTCACTTAAACTGTGCCCGGCACTGTGGGATATTGTCTGGGGTCCACTGCAAGGCAAGTAAGGGATTTGTTAAATTAAGTTCTTTTCTATATTGATTTGACACCTGAATGTGGAAAAAGACAAAACAGTCCATAGTAAAATAATCTAGAAATACAGAGATCACTCCCCTCTTCTCCCAGCAGGAGCTGTGCTCCCACTCTTGCTGCTTTCCTGTGGAAGCACTGGTTCTTCTCAAAGCCCTCCCATGCTCTCATGCCTTTGATCAGCCTGGGCAGAGCTTAATGTCGTGGAGATACAGAGGAAATTCCTGCACTGTTTATGAAGGATATTAGACCTTCTGGCAACAGTCCTTGAGGATCCTAAGCAAAGTCTGAGGCAACAAGGTTTGGCTGCAGTGCCAGTGTTGATTACATTGACTTAATTTGTTTTCTTGGAAAGGAGCAAGATATACTGAGACACTGATGCAACAAATCCCTACTTTATTACTTTGACCCTGAGCTTTTATCCTAACTGGACCTGGCTGCTGTTTCTCTTCAAGTTGCCTGAATAACACATAACTCATCCTAAGTGATTCTGACCCTAAGATACACATCCACCTCCTCCCCAACCTCCTTTAGTTCCCCAGCCTTTAGCTTAAAGTCCCAAAGGAGAGCAATGCTAAACATTAACCCACCCCTTTCCACAAAACATAAAACCCAACAGCTTTACCACGTGAACATCCTTGTAAAACATAGCTGACACATGATTTCGGACATGCTTCAATGTTGAAGCTTACTTTTTGTTAGAGATGGTGAAGAAGAAATGCCTTTACCTTCTGAGTTTTTCTCTTTTGTTTAAAAGACAACATAATTTCAAGTAATGGATTGGTAAAAGTCAAACTTCTCTTACAGGTCTGAATTTGTGTCTGCTGGGGTTGCACACACCCCTGGAATAATATATTAACATATAATTCCTTCCTCCATTTTCAGATTGGACTGCGGCATTTCAAGCCACATCACAATTTTCTCCTATATCAAAAAAAAAATAAAAATACTCCCATGTATTCCAAAATTAATGGACTCTTCATCTGAAAAACGTGATGGACTCTCAAAGCGCTGTAATATATTTAGACAATCAAGCACCTTTCTTTTACCAAGTGATTCAAAGTATATTCCTTAACTGACTGCAGAAGATGGGTCTTTCAATGTTTTACATACTTATTTCTTTTAAAAAAAAACAAGCAACTAAAGTCTATCCTCAAAAGTATGGAATTTAAGGGGACATTAATCAAAGTCATGTAATTTACAACAGCATGAAAAGAATCTACATCAGTTGAGTTTATAGGTGGAAGTATCATACACCCATCTTCCGCACACCACCAAAGCATATCAAATAACTCCTGATATGAAACAGTTTTAGAATCAGTCACAGTCAAAACAAACACTCTTAGAATATGATCAGATTAAGTTGTTTAGAATATGGGGCATGTGGAAGTCATCAAACACTGACATCAGATGGAAATTGGACTTCTCTTCCCAAAGAGATGAACAGAGGGTAGGTCTTAGTGTGGGATAAGCAACTTTCCTGGACTGTTTCCCACTCTCAAAAGATTTAGCAAAATGCTTTTAAAAAGTGCAATAGAAATCCAAAAGGTTTTTATGAAGTGTTGTCAAATGATACCTATTATTTTGACAGATACTAGGATGGCTACTTTAAAAAGCAGACTGCGAATAGGAAAAAAACAGTGTCAAACAGGAATCAGCTGTAATACACACATCAGACTCCACAGAATGTTGGCTATTGCAGTAAGCATGGAAAGCTTACTGAGAGCATGACAGCAGCCCCAGGAGGACCTCTATCATTTTGCAGATCACAGTACTTGGTAACATCATGTCCTTAACAATGACACGCATTTCTCCTCATACAGAAAGTTAATTAGATGCATTTTACATGAATGATAATGTAATACTGGAAGATACCTGTGGATAAAGATATAAGAAGAAGTGAATATATTCTACAGGCATACCCTGTGTGTCTTAAAATACTGTAAGAAGAAGAGATTTAGAAACATTTAGGAGGTAAAAATATTTTTAATGAACTAGTTTAAGGTGATATAATGACATCCTCTACAGGGCCTGGTAGATCTGATGGGCAATGAGGTAATGCCTTTGATGCCTGTGCAAAATGTCCATTTTGTGATGAGTTTTTTTGAGTAATCAGAAAAATGAAAGGATATATTTTTTCATCTTCTTAATGACAATACACAAAAAACTCTTAGACAAGTTAAAGGGGAAGGCATTATGCACTGCAGCTCTTCTAGAGGAGAAAGGATGCTGTCAGGCTTTTCCTCTGAACCATGGTTGATTTTCCCACTCCTGCCTCCCTGAGACATTTGCTTCCAGCTCCATTCTGCACAGCATTTACTGGGCTGAACAACCTTGGAAGACAGGATATCACACAGCACAAATGGATTTATATTTCTAGTCCCCAGCTTTACTAGCACTTGCCGGTCATCCCTCCCCACCATATCCTCCTTCACCCTGGCTTGCAGCTGCAGGCTGGGAACCTACTGCACTGGTGGATCTTCCTCCCAGGGCTGTTAATGGCCATGATGCAGCTGTGACCGGAGCAGAGGAGCAGAAGCTGAGAGACAGCTGTGAGTTGCAGCTGTGCAGAGCAGAGGAGGATTCCTGCGTGGCCTGGGAAGAGCTACAGAAGGAAATGCCCAGAAGAGGACAAGAGGTGTAATAGGGAAGATGCATTGTCAAAAGTATAGCGGAGCACATGGAACTAAGGGGAGAGATATGAAGTGTTAGGGAAGGTACGGATGGCAAAAAAAGGCGGGGGGAAACTGTGCTTCTGGATACATTTCGGTGAACAGTGCATTAAGAGAGCCCTCAGGGGCTGAATGAGATCTTTGGCTGGGGAGGGAGCACAGACTGAGAGCAGTGAAGGGGAAAGCTGTTTGTTAAATAGGTTTTCCATGAACATGCTGGCGAAGACAGAAATACCCTGACATTTACCTTTCCCTCTCCACCTTCCAAGAGCAAAATACTCTGAAATCCAGCTGAATGCAAAGACATGTCTCCTGGCTCCTTTGGAAACTATCTTTGGCAAATTTGTTAGCAACGATGTGTATCCTTCTTCTATTGCATGGAGGGTATGAATTAATTCCCCATGGTTGATCCAACTGTCTAACCCTGCAAAAATGTCTGCACTAAAATGAAGAATTTCCTTGCTCCCAGGCAGAAAAGGTTAACTCCTTCCTCACTGAAACTGCAACCTCTAAAAACCCACAGTGAATTTCAGATATATTCAGGTCAGTCATCAAGGGCAGGAAAAAAGCCTTGGACAGACTCTAGGATGTGAGTTGAGTTGATTTTCAGAATGAGGGAGTTCTTCAGAGTTAATTGCTGGTTACACAGAATACCCCAGAACGTAGTATCACTTGTAAACTGCTATATGGCAATAGGGAAAGAGTTTCCACTATCGTGGAGGGTGATTTACAGACATGCCAAAGTGGTGGCTGGGACAAGCACCAAAGTCCAGCCTATATTTCTTGCAAATTAAATGCCTGAAAGCACATAGGATGCCCATCATTCTTGTGTAGCTGATGCTCAGAAACTTCCAATAATTTCTATTCGCCCCATTGACAGAGCACTGGAGAAACTTCCCCTTCTCTGCCAAGCTGTGCCCAAGGAAGACAAATGAACCCTCCTAAACATCTGGCTGGTCACAGAGGGACAGGGAATGGTGAGAAAGACCCTACCTCTAAGCACATGGGCTGTCCCAGTAAAGCCCTGTGAGACCTATTCACCACTGGCTTCATCTCGCATATTTCCTAAGAGCCCTCACAAAGCCTTAGTTACAGATGTAAATCAAGCTCCAGAGAACTAAATTCTCAAGAAGATGGAGATGCAAATCATGGGGAAGGACATCAAAAGCAAAAAATTTTAGTTGAAGGGAGTCAATCTTCTGGGAATTAACAGAGACTTTACAATGGATAAGAGAGGGTTACCAGGGATTCAGCATGAAAATTCAAGGATTAAAGACCTTTGAGTTAACCAGTTTTCAGGATAATGGTGGCAGGAATGTGGACATCAGCATTTTCTTCCCATTTCCTATGTGATTTTAAGTGGGAAGGACCAAAAGACTCACTGATCTTCAGGGACATTTAAGGTAAAACTGCACTTCTTGGCTTTCTGAACCACTCTCGGAAATACCTGGAAGGCATGAGAATGCTCTGGGCTCCAGCTGATACCAAACAGTTGTCACAGCAGCCATGTGCTGGATGGATGGAAAGCTCTTTGCAGCAGAACTTGTAGTCTGAAGAGCTTTCAAAGCCCAGTCTAGATTCAGCCCTCCTGCCATCTGTAGATGCACGGTGACCTTAAACAAGAATGAATGTGCTAAAACCACAGAATGAAATTCCACTGGCAAACGCTAATTTATTTTTTTCCCCTTTTTTCATTTTCTTTCTTTACTAGTATGTTAAGAGCATCCCGTGCTATGTTTTGTGCTCAGGAAGAGACTGGCCATGCCGGGCAATGGGTTACTCAGTACATAGATACCACCCAAAGAGCTTCTCACACCATATTGAGCAGCTCTAAATAGAGCTGCTCAATACTTCTAATAACATTCAGCTCTCCATTACCAAGCTGCAAGCCTTGAGCTGAAATATTTAGCAACTGAATAGTTGAACAGCCTGAAACATTAAGTATCAGCTGTTTGGGGGCTGGTGTTGTTTTGTGCTCTGTTTTCAGACGCAGTCATTTCCAGGGGCAAAGCTAGGGAAGAATGCTTTGTCCACCCACGCAGTCAAGGAGAAGCCAGACCTCTCTCTCAACAGCTCCAGCACTTTCATTTCTTGGCCATCTGGGATGGGGGAATAAAGTCGACATTCAATCATGAGGGCTGCCACAGGGTCAACGATGTAGTGAGAGCTCTTGGGCATTTCTGTTTAAATTCTCCAAAGATTGGGCAAATTTCCCTGTAATTGATACCCACAGACCACTTTGAAAGGGAACATGAGGCAATGAGAGGAAGCAAATGCCCCTGGTACCCATCAGTCAGTGGTGGGAGGCTTGGCTCCAGCTGCAGGAATGGGGGACAATGAGCGGAAGAAAGGAGATAAGCAGTCAGGAAACTTGCAGGGGAAAGCAGGGCAGAAAGTCAGAAGAAAGCAGAAAGGGAGAGCTGCAAGGGGAAAAAGCAAGACCGGCATCCAGTGTCAAACAGAAGGGGAGCCTATATCTGAAAGGAAGCCCTCAGGAAATGTAAGTTGGGATGTTGGAACAAGGGCACCAGGGTAAAGGCTCCATGAAGCCCAGAGGAGCTGGAAAACAACACCAGTGAGGGTGAATGGAGGAACCAGGAGTTTTTCTATAAAGTGCCTGGGGTAATGGAGACTGCAGCATGAGATGGAGAAGCCTGGTCATCCCATGCTGCGGGGAGGAATGGTCACTCAGACAAACAGTCTCCCAGTAGGAAAAGATGCAACAATGTGGGATTATGGATTTAAGACCTGGTGATTAATGACCACTTATGTATCCTCAGTCTGGGACAAAAAAAAAACCACCCCAATATCTGTATCTCAGCAAAACTCACTCAAAGAGAGTGCCATAAGAAACAGGTCCATATGGAAGACAAAAGAGGTTCGGTCATCCCCATGGACTTTATACATGATCAAAACCTTTTCATGTCTCCTATTTCAAACCTTAGATAACTGTGCACGCATCTTTCTAACAGGAAGACTGGATTTGCAACAGTCAGCACTGAACACTTATGAAGTTGTTACACTAGATGACATGTGCATTCAGTCCCACTATTGACCTGGGATGGTATGATGCTGCCTTTAGTTATAGAGTAACATGTTATTACATATGTGGGATCCTGAATTTTTTAACTACTCACCACCTCCCGAAGCTGCCGAAGCTTTTAGCATTTTAGTGGCCTTCTCACTGCCACAAGTGGAAAAGAGTAGAATCACAAAATGCCTTGGGTTGGGAGGGACCTCCACAGGTCATCTAGTCCATACTCTGTAGTACTCACAGGAATGAACAACCACATCCTTCATGAGAAATTACCACTCTCATTTTACAGCCAGAAAGCTAAACTAAACCCACCAGAAACACCCACGTGCTGCAGGGTCCCACCTTGAGACAGGATGTTTTAAAGTCTCCTCGTTTATGCCTGTGAGCAACACAGCATCTGCTGTCCCACCATCCACCTGGCCCCAGGAATGGAGAACATGGTGCATCACTTGCTTTTCACATTGTGTCACTTGGGAAAGGTGTGCAAGAGCATTGCCACAAGTACATTCTGCTGCCTTTATCCTGACATCCCGTTTCCATCAGGCCTCACTTTCCCTTCATTGTCATTCATTAAATCCTTCAAGCCCCGCAGCGGGTGTGACAACAGTTGGCTGGTGCAAAGCACCATCTCTGCCAGTATGGGATTACTAACCTAATAATCTCTCTTGCATGACAAGTCTTATTTGGGCCTTGTGTAGGCATCTAGAGCCGCTCTGTGAACGAAGCAGTTACCCATTTTTCCATGCCCAAGCAAGGATCACAACAGTGGGCTTAGCTGGTACTGACATGAGATCTTTCCCCTGGGTTTCACTGCATAACCTAGGCTTGTTTGTAGGGAATTACAGAGGGATTTCCTACATCCTCATCTGCCCTATTTCATAACCATAGAGAAACTGCTCATCAAAACAGCTACTGCTCCTAGTGTGGCTTAAACAATTCTGTATCTATACACATTTCTCCAGCACAAGCTAAAAAATTTCAAGGTGTACTGCACAGCCAGAAAGGCTCAAGCTCCACGTTTGAAGCATGGGCTAATGCCCACCAGTGGTTGGGAAGTGTGGGAAGACACTTGCAGAGATTAACCCAGTGCTTCGGGAAAGGGAGTTGAAATCCTTGAGTTGACAGGTCAGAAGTCTGGGCAAATACATCTCACCCAAGAGCCTACAGGGAACACAGCTTTTTTTTCCCCTCCCAAAAAACAGAGAACAATAACATTTTGACCAAAAGGGTCAAGCCCAAGCAGTTTTGCCACTGATCTTCTTGGTGCTAGCAGTCTTCACCTACCCATGCTCTAACATCACTAGCCAAAGTGAGTAATAAACAGGTAACTTGAATCGTGTTATGGAGGGGAAAAAAAAAATCCTCCCTCCAAAGATGGCAGAATGACTTCCTAAAATCTCTCCTGCAGGCCAGATAGCTGTCCTATAGATGAAGCAAAGGACTTTTTTTTTTAAGTTGCACATTGGCACTGCCAGAGGGTGTGGAGGCAAGCCAGGGGGCCCAACTTCATGTGCTCCACAGACTATCAGGACCGCACCGCAAGCAGCTATTACCGGTTGACATGGGATTTGGGTTATTTCATGTGAGGGAAGGGGAAAAATAGTAGCCAGTAACTCTCTTCTGAACAGCAGGATTAAAGCTTCAACAGCTGTATTAACTCCTCAGTGCATAACATTCATTCATTCATTCTTACTATCTCACTGATTTACTCAGTTTATAATATACAAACCCTCTAAGGTATGGATTTTGGCACATTCCAGAAGAGCAGCAATGTGCAGGGGTGTAAGACACTGGCAGCCCCCAAAGCTGTGGACCCTCGCAACCTACCTCTTCCCAGTAGGCACTGGATTCTCCCAAAGTATAAATCAGAGTAGACACATTTCATCCAACCATCAATATTATAATCAACTGATAATTTTCTTAGGCTCAATACAGTAAAATATTATAAAAAACCCTGATTCTGGTTGAGTCCTATTCTATAGTTGGATACCTTATCCTCCCTTTATAAATGCTGACATCTTCCACTTGCCCCCTCCCCTCTACCGCCGCATCCCCTGAGGACCTTGATTTTGCATTTTTCTCTGAACAAAGGCTTTCTGAAAGCAGGAGGCCCTCCAGCTGCCCACTGCTACTGGAGCTGCCTCTCTGTGCAATCCTGTGCAACTGAACTGTGCTCTGCTCATTAGCATTAACGTGAGAGTCATTCTCACGACACAGACACTGCTTATTATTGGCTTTAACATAAGGAATTTTACACCAAAATAATAATACCCAGGCTCAAGTGAACCTCTGTTATTTTTATGCCATTGCCAACATGTCCCAATCAGATTTATTAAAACCATGAGTCAACCCTGGCCAGAAACTAGAGATGTTGCTTGCAAATAAGTAACTTTGTTGTTTATTCCTCCTGCCTTCTCGTCTGCTGAGCTGCACTAGTAAAGGGTGCCTTCTGATAAGCAGCATGTCACACTAATTATCCACAGAGATTTTAAGCTGCATATTTTCTCTCTGGACTAATAAAACCCAGATGTGGGAAAGGCATGGTTTCAATAAATCCTTCTATACATCCCATGACACTTGGTCACATGTGTGTGCGTAGGTATGTGCATCACCCAGTAAAATAACCACTTTGTACACAATGAACAAGCTGGCTGTCACACATTGTTTTGTTTGCCCTCCTTTTAGAGGATTTTAGTGCTGCCTCCAAACAAACCAGTTCTGAATAAATCAAGTCATTAATGACCACAGAGCACTCTTTCTGTAGCTACAAATGTTTTCATAAGAGATTGAGCATGATCCTCAAGTAGTTTCACTGCAGGCAAATAGGGAAGATGAAAGGCTATATACTCTCTATACTGTTTTAGAAGAGCAAGGGATTCTTCTAAACCAACATTCCCTCCAGCATGTGGTTGGTCATTTAAAAGGGACACACCTTCAAAACTCTAGTATGCTAGAAGCTTTGGTGTGGCCACTACTCTGTGAACATCTGAGGTCTTTTTCTCCCTGCAGCAAGTGGCAGAGCCAGGCTCTGGTGAGGGTGAGGCCCTGCACGAGCTGCAGGGTCAATACCACCACGCTCAACCATGCAGGATACAAAAAGAGACAGCTACTTCT
This sequence comes from Chloroceryle amazona, assembly GCA_027560015.1. Lineage (NCBI taxonomy): Eukaryota > Metazoa > Chordata > Aves > Coraciiformes > Cerylidae > Chloroceryle > Chloroceryle amazona. Next base: position 63,842 of record JANHFX010025562.1, read on the forward strand.
TCTCCTTGGTGACACCCGAGGTCAGATGCTGTTGCCACTGCAGTGAGCAGAGACACATTTGCTCCCAGACGATACTCCTCCAGCAGAGATATTCTCAATATCAAACTCAGATCCAGAGAGCTAAAGAAAGCAGCTCAATGCACATCAGTTCACATGGATTCTCAGCCATGCCAGCAGTTAACGTATGGGAAACACCTCCATTTAACAGCCTCAGACAGATCAAGATGCTCCTCACCCACAAGTGTTATTGCTTAAGTCATCTGAGGGGCTCTCAGGTGACTGCTGCTAAGACCTTTCTCTCACAGAGATGAACACAACTTAGTGAGTTCCCCCTTACCTCTTCAACTGCTCCCTTAGCTGTGGGAGGAGAGACAGGTAGGCAATCCTCCTGGCTGGCGTGGTGCAGAGCAGAGGAAACCCACCACTATAGCACCTCGGCTCTCCTTCGGAGGAAGCCACCACACTCTCCTCTTCTCACTGGAAATGCAAACCAATGACAGTTAATGACACTGAAAATAGCTACCTCACTTTCTCGTCATTAACTGGTTGGTCACATGAAGAATGAGCATGAGCAAATAAAACACTAACGTCTTCAAGATGATCAGAAACCAGTTCTCATCAATTAATGAGGTAGATCTACTTCTTTTGTTTTCTTTGTTCCCAGAAACCATTATTTTTCCTTTGACCATAGCTAGGGGGATTAAAACATCAAGTAAGAGTCTTTAAGAGAGAAATGAAGTAGATGCTGGATGGGAAGCAGGACATTTACAAGCTATTTTATTGAGTGAAACACTAACCTGTTAGCAGACACTGATCTGCTTTGAGCACAGGACCAGGGTGACAGTGAGGGGAAGCACAAAGCTCTACACAACTTGAGAAAGGTTAAAAAAAAAAAAATAAAAAAAATCACACAATAAACTAATTTGGAATTGCATGAGAGTTTAGCTGAGTCTCAAAATGAGACCTAATTAAGCAAGATGTAAAATAGCAGATGACTTTGCTTTCTTCAGTAGGCTCTGAGACTGGGGACAAGCAGACAGTAGTAAACCAGATTACTCAGAAGTTTGATTTTCTTGGTGTTTTTTGTGGAGCAGATTTTCCTTCTCACACTAACTACCTGCTATTCATTGATTTCTTACAAGGAAAAAAAAGTCCAATAATTAAACATAATTGACAGTGGACTTCATAGAACTTGCTGCTTCAGTCATTGCCACACCTACCATGACCACCACAGGCAGAGACCTGCTTGCTGGCAGCATGGATGGACAACACAGGAACCAGGCAACAGAGATGAGAACTTAAGCACCAAGCTACAACGTCAGATACACACCACAGTGATGTTTGCAAGTGGGAACAGCTTTGTTGCCTAAATAATTCTTATTCTTCTAATTCAGCCTCCTCTTTGAAAGTCCTTCCGAAGCTCCTAAACCAGACTGTGCAGTGCAGTGAACTAGCTGGAGGATTAGTACTCTGCCGCTCGTCTTTGGAGCCAATCTTTCTCCTAAACTACCCCTTTATTTTTAATTTAAACAAAAAACCTGAGTGTTGTAGAAAACAGTTCTATGTTTCAACATCCTTAGTATCCAGCCCAATGGAAAATGTTCTGAAACCAGAACTTCTGGTTATTAATGGAAATCCTAAAATAGTGCTGATATAAATACTCCCAAATATTTCTCTAAACTGTTTACTCATTATCATCGTACTTTCAAATTACCTAACAATTCAACACTGTTTCTTAATGAAAGGCAGCCCTAATGCACTTAGGACAATACTGACAGCTACGATTGCAACAGATGTTTGCATCAGAAGCAGAGTGGGTTCTCCTCTGTAGACTACAGCAAAGAGGACTGTTCTTTTATTTACTCCATTTTAATTTCTTTGGAGCGTGAGAGAATAGGAAAACAAAATAATTTCAAGTTGCTGGCAGTACCTGCAAACAATTCTATAAAAGCACAAAAATGAAGGTTGGGTTGTTTTGTTTTTTATATTTTCAAGAGTAATATAAAAATTATGATGTTGGTTTTAAAGTCAGATAAGGTCTGTGTTGGCAACTACAATTCTTTAATTGGACATATTTTACTGAGCATTGAACACTTGTTTATGTAGGCACAGATTTAAGAATAACACCACAAAATCAAAAGGATAAAGTGCAGACCTGTACTGAGAAGCAGGCCTGGTAAGTCAGTCTACTCCTACAACTCAGCAGAGAAAAGAAAGAAAGAGAGAAAAGGGGGAAAAAAACTGCCATTACAAGAGAAGAAATGTATTACAAAATATGTCCTGTGGTAACAGAACTATACAACCTTTCCTGCAAGGTCCAGAGCCCTGGGAAACTCAGGTCCCCTGTGTACAAGCACACCGTGTTTGTCGCAGGAATACTCTGTTAGACTTTGGCTTACACAAGTGGTTTATTTATGAGAAAACTTAACGAAGGTGTACTAACAAAAACAGTTCTCTTAATGTCAATTTTTATATAATTTTCAGAATTCTGTTTCAGAATAAAAAATTATGAGCTTAAAACCAGGTAACAACCTGCCCCCAACACAGTAAATTTCATCAGTCAGCAATAAAGACTGAAAGGGGGAAGCTGGTGTGAGTCAAGATCTTTGCCAGATCTCATTAATGCTTGCATCAGAATTTTCTCCCTAAGATGATTTAGGAGATAAAATGGTAAATTCATCACGTCCTGATCTTTCTACATCTCATAAGGGCAGTTTTCTACAGTTCTTAGTAACAGAAAAAAATATGTATTTCCAGCGCTTGCACACATCCAAAAAATAAAGGTGAAAAATGAGAGGGAGAATAAAAACTAATATAAGCTAAAACATTATTTCATAGTAAACAATAGAATATAACGTGCAATAGTGCAATTTCTCCTTTGCTGCTCCAACAATGAAGTCTTGGTAGATAGTCCACTGCATGTCAACATACGGCGTCCCATGTCTAACTACGTGCTTGTCGGGCACTGCTGGGTTTGCCAGGCTTTGGAGCAGAATCGCCTTGTCCGGGCTCTCCTTTCCCCTTTCCAAGGTGGCGGAGCTTCTGATCCCAGCGCTGCATATCAAAAAGAAACAAAATTACAGACGAGATTATAGAAAAAGAAATGAAGTCATGTGTAAAGCAACTGCACATGTTTACAAAGATTGAAAAAAAAAAAAAGCCATTGCTGTTTCCACTGCATCACCCTGCGTCAGGCTCACGTGGTGGAATGTGAGGTTATCAATAAAAGTTGCTCTAAATAGAGAAAACATTTCCTGCCTTTCTTGTAGCCTCTGTGAACAAAGGGGCTGCTACAAGACATAATGTCTTCAGCACAGGAGCATCTCACCTTCTAAAAAATAAAAGTAAAGGAAGTTATTTGTGCAGTCTTTGGGGGGAATCAGAAAGAAAAAAAAAGTCAAGTGATTTTTTTATTAATTTTTTAAAGATCAATTATTTTATTATGTTTACTTTTTGAGGTAACAGCAAACATGGCACAAAAAGGTGTAATAAATATAGTTGGTACAACTGAAGATGCTTTTGGAAAAGGAGATTACCACAAGAAACTGGGGTGACATGGCATGGTCCTCAGCATCCCCAGGCTGAGTCTGAGGGCAAGAGGCAGCAGGTCACACGCCACAAGGAAGTAAGTGACAAAATAAATAATTTTTTAAAAAAAACACCCCCCCCCAAAAAAAAAAAAACCAACAAATGACACTGTCACCCGAGAACTGGAATGGAGCATGTCAGCCCATCGTGGTAACGTGGTATTTGTTCTGCAGCACTGGATTTCAGACAGTTCTGCCAAATCAAACAAACAACTTGAAATAAGATCCCCAATTCTTCTCACTGTCTCTGTGGGTGTGACAAATGCACACAGAAAATCTTGCATTTGTATCCAGAACCATATTTTCCTGCTAGTCACCTTTAACACCATTGAGTGGAAGAGGAGACTGGTTTGCACTGGCACAACTGTTATGTCAAATCAACTGCTGAGAAACTGTGCCAAAGTAAGAACATTCTGTGTAAAATGACACTCCTAACAATGTCAACATCACTGCTACTTTGCAGTGCATCAAAACATAAAAAGGCAGTCCTTACAGATTTTGGAAGGTATCAGAATGCATTTAAATTAGAAAAGACTGGAATGTGTTTTCATATACTGCTTGCATTTGAGCTCACTGCTTCCAATTTGCTATGACATGACTTCCTTATCATGTACCTCCCTCACCTAAGCCAGGAACGTAAATTTAAAACAGTTGCTAATCCACACAGTTTGGTAAGAGAACCGTATTTAAAAAACATGAAATCTGACTTAGTCTGGAAAATATCTCTAAAGCCCTCTTTTTATTAGCATCACAATCCTGAGTAGGTGTGTGCTACAGAATGCAGTTTGCCTGTAGAGCTAAAACACTCCTACTATTTGCTTTTTTGAGACAGGTTTTCATTGCAGCTACACTAGTGTACTTTGGGGTAATTCAGTGTACCCCTTCAGTTTATTCAGCATGCATTTCTAAATAACATAGCAAATAACACAGGTTATTTTTTGATACTTTATGTTAATTAACTGGAGTCTGCATGTATATTTCCTTCCCTTATTTTTAAAGTATTAGCTAGATGTTTCATGATATCTGCAATATTTGACCTTCAGTGAGAGAGATTCTTACCTTTACTTTTTTACCGAGACGATCCTTCCATTTCTCAGCTATGGAGCCTTCCACCAAAAGTAACCTACACAATGGAGACAACCAGTTACTCCATCAACAGGCATGCACAAGCTACACAACCCAACACATGCAAGACTAAGATCCCCATGCCTGCAGAGACCCTTGTCACCCCTGAGTACCATTAAGGAGATAAATAGAGTCACACCAAGTTTTCCTTTCCTGGTGCTCTGAAGTTCAGCTTTGCGTGCAGGGGAACAAATATGCTCCAAGGACAATGCAGAGTTACCTGGAGCGCTCCTCATCTTCGTAGCCCATAATGATGTACTCTTCATTGGCACTGAGTGGTGGGCACAAGCAGCCGGAGTTCGTGTGAAGGTTTACAGTGTCCTTTGGGATGTTCACCAGGGAAGATTTTAGGATCTCCTTTACTTCCACTACTGCAGTAACATCATGACATTTAGTCTTCACCTCTTTCACTTTAGCCCGAATGACTGGGAGAAAGTCACAAAGAGTGTAGTTAGCAGCAGCAGATAATGCAGGTCACCCCCAAGCCGCTCTTGTTGACCTCTGGGATTAGTCTTTTGCATGGTTCATTATCAAAAGCTTAGCTGTACTCCAGCAATGTCCCTGCCCCCATCTCTTCACTTAATTCCTTCATCCTCCACCAAGAGGTAGCTCGGTATATCTCCTAATAGTAAGGTTATAAGCAGGAGTTATGTACCAGTTGGATTTATGTCCTGTTTAAGGTGGGCTTTAACTTCAGTATCCCTTCTTTGTTGCCCTTTCCACTCTATTAAATATATTTATTTAATTCATTCCTTGTATGCTCTCCTTCTCCCTCGAGCTGCAGCCTCTCCCTCTTTGCCTACTTGCCGTACAGATGACTGAACTTAATTTCTCACTCTCAACCATTCAGAAAACATGAATGTGCATTAAAACTTCTCATATCACTACTTCTGCTGCATGACAGGCCCTTACCTTTTTTATTTTCTCTCCAGTGACCCAGCACCAATCTGCTCTGCTCTTTATGAACTCCAAATGCTCCTGATCTTGACCTAATGACCCACAGAATTGTTTCCTCCCTCATCCTTTCTTTTTGCCCTAAGTTGCATGGGAGGAAAAGTTGCCTTTCAAAGGCAATGCTTTTTTTTTTTCTCATGGTGACCAGTGAACTGATATCACATGCAAATGCAAAGCCAATCCAGAGGTCATGCTCTATAGAATGCCACATTTTTCACAGCTTGCAAACAAGAGTCCCTTTCCATTACAAGTAGCAGATTCCATGGAATTCCAATTTTTTCTAACCTATGCAAAAAAAGGTAATATGGAAGAAATAAAACCATGGACCTACACATCTTCTCTGTTCACATGTATTGCCCATAAAGACCATCACCCAACATGTGTTGCAGCCACACTAAATACAGCCACCAACAATTAATAACTTGTGCATTCAATATACACTATTTAGACCAAGTGATGCGCTTTCCTATAACCTTTTGAGATATCAAAACAAAACCTTGCTTTAGCTTGTGGAGCTATTTCAATTGCTTTTTGAAAGCTCTTTAACTTCATAAGCTTGAAAAGATGGGCAGTATCAAGCTCCATGACTCTCTACCACATCCAGGTACCCACTAGGGAACGGTCACTCTGCACCTGTTTTCTAAACAAAACAAATCCACCTAACCAACATAGAACCAACTTGTCACCTAAAATGCTGTTTTGACTGAAAACAATTACAATTTTTTTAGCTTTTAAAATGATCTATTTTTAAAAGAAGCCTATCTGACAATAGTTGTATAAATGCATAATCTTCATAATTATTACACAATCACTGCCATTTAAGATGAAGTCTGTGTGTTCACTAAGTCTAAGGTTATTCACATGATTTAATGGGAGAAAGGATGAGCCCAATTGCTCAGTTCCTGTGACACGTATTCACTGTTTTCATCAGCCTAATTTGCTTAAAACAAACAGTGTGAAGAAAAGTAGCAGACTGGTCCTGTGATGCACCTGAAGACCAGGACAATGTGGACAAGAAAAGGCATGATATGGGCACTGTGCACTTTCATAGGTGTTACTGACACTATAACACAGCTGGCAAGATGCTCATTGCCGGCTTCAATAGGTTGAGAAGGAAGAAGGTAGTATGTCTGTGAGATCCCATGGTGAATCTGTAGCCAGGAAACTTAGTAAAAGCATCCTTTCCTGCAATAGCAGAGCATATCGGAGCCAGAATCAAAGAGGCAGTTCAGGCACAGCAGCCCACAACATCATTTTTGTCACTTTTCACACTGAAGAAGTGCATGAACCCCAAATGCCATTGAAATAATGTCAACAGTGATGCTCTTTTACTGATATATTTTAGCTAATACCCACCATCCTTCTAATTCAGCCATGTTTCAGGCCACAACTTACTTTTGTATTAAATGCCATGGGATTAACCATCAATAATTGGGACCATAGGCATTTTTCATGAACAATTCCTCCTTACTGTAGTCTTAAAAATATTGAGAGGTGACCATGCAGCTGTTCTTACCATAGTTATAATTGTTGCGTAGATATGTCTTCTGGGTAGCTTTTATAGGCTTGCATTTGCAGCGCTCTATAAAAACAGAAAAGTTTTGTTTAGAAAGAAAAGAGTGTATGGTGACAATCTCCCCAAAACTCCAAGCTCATGCCTAACGAAAATTTCACTAAATTGACTTGTTTATTACAGGCAAGTGAACTGTTAAAAACACAGGGCATTCCTGGTCTGTTCTGTCAGAAGCTGTTGTGGAACTGTCCATGAGAGACATAAAATGTTTCTAGGAGAAAACTTGACATGCTGAAATTTAAAAACCAGAACCAAATGAAACCACTGCAACCAGCTAACCCCACCACAACAAAGACACACAGACTTGAGAGTCTGAAGTGAAAAAGTCTTCCATTTTAAGTCAACTCAAGATTCAATCTTGGGGCAGCTTCCAGACAGTTGGGCACAATAACAGAGGTAAAAACATTTTCATTAGTGCCTGGGGAGTGCTAATGCTGAAGCTCCAGACCAAGGTGTTCATTAACACCATCAATATTTTATGGCTGGTTGTTCTAATGCAAATTATTTCCTTATTTCAAGATAGTGTCTAACTGGAGTTTGGTAGAGTTGTTTCCAACAGCAGGTCTCAGTATTATGCACACACGGTGATCTATTTTTATGTTTGAATTTGTATTTAAGTAGACTTAATGCAGCATATTTCTATATGCCATGATTCTAAAATACTAGTGCATATAAGCTAGTGATTTGGCTAAATCCAACATGAAGAGTCTGAAAAAGAATTCTTATTTGCTATATATGATTTCTGCATATTAAAAAAAATAGAGATGGAATCATATGGTTATGGACTTCTCAAATCATTATTTAATTTCTATTGAAAGAAGTTTTGTAGTTGAAAATAAATAAATAAATAAATAAAATGCAGGAAATGGGAGAACACTTCCAAAGAAGAGTGTATTGTTTCCTTGAATTTCAAACACATCCTCAGGAGTCTGTATATAGAGTGCTACAGACTTCAGCTTTTGTACGGGATTGCATTAAAATAATAAAAGCAGGGAAGGGAAGTGATTGTTGGCTTCCCTTCTGCCTGTGGGAGCTCATGTGTACTTTAGGCCAAATTATGGCCCATTTCATAAGATGCCTCGAAACAGGTCATAAAAGATGTGCTCCTATGACACACACTCACACAGGCATCTCAGTGTTCATGTTCAACAAGTCATACACTTGAATGTTCTGCTCTACAGTAATTTGCTCTGTGGAACAAGTTGAATAAAACAGTCTGAATTGCAAGGCCAGAATACATAGCCTCACATTTCCCTCACGTTAAAGATGGTATTGGATTATTTTATTTTATTAATTTGAGTAATAGATGTTATTAGTCTTATTCTAAAAACAAATTCTAGACCTGCCCATGTTCTTAATGAAGGATACCTCCTTGTCACCCTAGTGCTTTTCAAATTTACATTTCAAAGAACTTTACAAAACTCTTCATTATTAATAATTACTATTTAGAGATAGAGAAATGAACAGAGAGTCACTTGCCAATGTCAGTTATAAAGTCAGCTGTAGAGCTAGAACTAACTCCCTTCTCCCAATTCCTGTAATGGTGACTTTCAAATGAAGCACAACATATGAGAGAACACACATTTGACCAATGCATGTTTCTGGTTTTCCCCAGGGAGTGAGAACACCCACAAAAGGTGGCAATAAAAATGTACTGCATCTCTTGGTGCTGAGGGAAAGTCCCATCTTACCCGATAAGTCTGCTCTGAAGCTGCCACAATTACCAGAAGAGATCTGGGACCACACACGAAGACAGACAGCAGATGTTCACACCAGTTTTGATGGAGATCTAGGCTAACTTTGCTATTAGGTGTTGGTTTTGTTTTAATACAAGTCAATACTGGACTAACAAAAGCTCAAAATCTATACCTTTGAAAACTTCTCCCTGTAAATGCCAAAAGAAATGGATTGCACAGGAAAAGGGTTTTCCCCATGGATCACTACCAAAAAATATGCCATCTTATATATATATATATATATATGCATGTGCAATCTAAAACCTAGCTGTAGTACTGATTGGTACCAGCACTCAAAACTGGATAAATTGAGGGGGGGAATAAAAAAAAAAAATCTGGGAAAAGTCTTTACTAGTTTTGCTTTTACTAATGGAAAAACATCACAATGGCAACTGTATAACTGAATCTTACCCTCTTCCCCTCCACTTCAGGGTCACTTACTGGCATTACACGCTGTCTACTGCCCTAAGGACAGGCAGTGCTAAAGAGATGGTTGATAATTTTGATATAAGGTGATGTTAAAGGTATCCAGCTTTACTTTCATACTTCAAGTGAAGCTGGTATGCTCTTTGTAGTTAGTGCAGAGTGAAATCCACACTTCCTCAATGCCACACAAGTGAAAAGGGCTTAAAACTAAAATACTAACAGTAGTAATATAAATCTTTAGAAAGGCTTTCAGACATAGTCCTATGCTCAAGGCAATTTAAAGTGATGCTTGTTAAGGGGCTTAGTTTTATCAGGTTTTTCTAACTGTAGCTGGCTTTCTAAAGGATGTATACTACAATTTAAATAACCTTTTGCATCTACATAGCTACTTTCACACTGGGACCTACTGATCACATTCTGAAACTGTATTATAAGCAGAGTATTAATAGCTTTTTACTATTTGGTCACGGTGATCAATGCTGAAGTTGTGCAATTTTATGTAGGTATCTAATTTTACATTCCACTACCATACTTTGCTGTGTATATCAACAAACTGAACACTGATGCACACTATAGCTCATCAACACCTCTGAGGAAGGACAGACGTGATGGCCCATGCTAGGTTTCCAAGTATTGCCATCTTGACAAAAGGTTAAGAGGAAAACTTCTAAAGGATTCGTAATAGAAGTCAAGGAAAGCTAGAGGAATTGGCTTGCACCAAACTCACATTTCTGTCATGTATTAGTTACCAACCTGGGCTTTGCTTCTTGGCATTGCCTAAGATTAGTGACAACACTCTGAGGGTTTTACTCAGTTCCACCAAAACCAAAACAAAAATAAAAAGCAACAGGGGACCTGCTGGAATAAAACCAGTCTCAGAAGGTCTCAGTCTCAGACTTTCCCAATTTAATGGGAATTTTGCCATTATCTACAAAGAGTGCTGAATTTAATTTGCAAATTTTAAAGTTTGGTTTTGCCCAGTGAAAACCCACTTAATGATTGTTCTTACTTGTTCAGCCCTCTTGACCTGATGGAAAATTTCCTCTGACAAAAGCAGAAGGTGGGCTAAAAAGTTCACTGGGTTGTATGCTGAGAGGTCCACAGGCTGACCAGCCCCAAAACCCACCTGCCCAGGGGATACAAAAGCACGATCTACAGGACCCCAGACAAGATGAAGTATTTAAATGCCACTTAGTACCGCTCTTACTTAAGCAAATATTAAAAGGATTTGAAAGATTACAAGTTATGACATGTTTTTATAGAAGTGTACTCACCAATGCCGGCGCCTCGACAGTTGCCGTTATTAGAATCCATAGGGAAATCTGGCATGGATTTGTAAAACATGTAAATAAATTAATATTTTTAATATTGGATTATTTCAATACACACACATTACAATGTTTTCTCCTTCTCTAGTATTTAGTACATTAAAATTTACTACTAGTCCATTTCTACTAGTGCACAGGCTGGCAGTTTTAGGACTAGGATGAAAATTTATGGTGTGAACTTAGAGCATCTACAAAAAGTACACATACTGTTTGCATTTAATTAGATGATGAAGGAAAAATTACTTTTGGTTTGTTTTTTTGGTTACTGAGGAAATCAAACCAACCAACCACAATCATATCATTGAAGCAAATGCCAAAACAAATGTTTTAGACCTTCCCCTCAGTTTCAAAATATACTGATTAGTTTGAAGGACAGATAAGGAACAGGAGAAAAAAAAGACATGATGCCCAAAGAACCACTTTTAGATACATTCCTAAGTGGAATGTGTCCCACATTAGTAAAACACAAAATTTCAAACCTATTTTTTATTAAATCACACATTTATATTTGTACTTAATCATAAAAAGCAAGTATGTTAATGTTATGCAATGCTGTACGAGTTAAGGAAAACATTTTGGACTGGAAGATCTCCAAGGTCCCTTCCAACCTCTGACACTCTGTGATACCTGTGATAAATGCAAGAGAGTCAAGATTTGGGAGAGAAGCAGTATACTTTCTTAGAATGACACATAAAATGGAAAAACAAATGAGCTTTCAAAGAAAAAGCCCTTCTTTAAGTTTGCACATCCCAACATTTATGTATTTTTTCAGCTCTGGAAGCTGGTGTCATACAAACATCATTTTTCTTATATCCTTACATTATGCACGGCTTTTACAATATAGGACAAATGAATACATGACCATGTAATGAGAGGTCCTCTCCTTCAGCTTGAACTGTAAGGATTTGGCTGTTAGACAGCCCAGGACACTGATGATCACAGAATCATAGAATAAACCAGAACCTAGTAAGCAGTTCACAGCCTTCCCTGACCCCACTCAGGGGTGTGGTGCTCATGTGTCAACTGGGGAATTGTCCTTCAAACTCACTCATGCAAGGGGGGGCTTGTAAACATTCAGTATGCCCAATATAAACTTGGTCCTGCAAACATGTAACTAAACTGTTTTCAAGATGTTCTTTTTCACTCTTAAGTACACAGCTTGTTTTATTTTTACCAAATTACAATGCACTGCAACCTCAACCCACTGCTTAATTCTGCATTCATTGGCCAGGTCACCTGTCCTACCCCCAAACCAGTGGTTGCAGGTATCTGATGAAGCTGCTGGCTGTGCAACAAGAGTCATTCATACATGTGCAGAGCAGCTATTAATGGAAACAGCTCCCATTTCTGTGCCAGCATGAAGGCTGCAGTGTGCAGACTGAGGTCTGCATGTGTAGTCAGAGCACGGTCTCTACCAATGAGTAAAGGAGAAGTAAACAGGTAGAGACATGTCACTTTGTGATTCATTTCCCTACTCACAAGGGCTTGGCCCTGACATGTACTGACCTTCCCTCGATGCTTACCTTTCCTGGTGTACTGATGCTTATTTAGGCAGAGTAGTTTCTGCTGATGGAGAAGAGTGTGGGTTTGTGAAGGGGACCAGAGACCTACATCACATCTTGGGAAAGGCTTTGCATCTCCCTGTCAAGCTCATACCACCTGGTCCCTTCTCATCTACCTGGGAAGCAATGGGAAAAAGGGTCTGGGCCAGCCTTGCCACGAGCCAACTGCAAGATCTTAGGGAGGCATGAGCAACCACAAAAGCCCACCCCCTGACCCTAGCAGTCTAATGGGCAGAGACTTCCCTGCATCAGGAGATGCACACTGCTTAGACCTCCAGCCATAATGCAGGCATAAAAACCCAAAAAGCTGTTTTGAAAAATAAACCACCAACTTCTTATTGTTCCATTTCTCTGCTGAGGAGACATCTCTGGCAAGCGTTGTCTATGCAGAACAAACTTTCTGAAAGAATTACTTGTCGGTGATGATTATCAGGATTGCCAAAGAGGAAATATTATCCACAACTCCAATCCAAAAGCTTCCCACTACATTTTGTTTAAGAGCATGGAAAAGAATCCAAACTGATTTTTCCAATAAGCTTCTACTTAATCATATTTCAGAGGGATGCTATATAAAAAAAAAAACCCAAACCACGAACAAGGACTGATGAATAAAAGCAACTTGCACAGTAAATGTACAAAACCAATGCCTGGATCACAGATTTGGATGAGAAGTTTGGGAAAAGGAAACAAACTGCTAAAAGTTTTGAGCAAACATCTTACTTACATGACAGTTTAGATCTTCAGGACTTGGTGATTAAGACTAAAAGCCATTCCAGGGGACTCAGCCTACAAAGGCAGCCAAACCAAAGCAGCAGTCTAACACCATCAATGGTATCATCATTACTAAGGTTTTACTCATACCTTTCCTGTCTTCTTTAAGGCTTGGTAATGATTTTGTTCTTTAACTGAGAAATGAGGCTGCTGCCATGTTTTGAGCAAACACCTAAACCAAATCTCAACTTCAGAATCACAAGTGGGCATGATTGCTTGTCCTCAGCACAGTCTGAAACACTCTGCTAGCACTGCTGTACATTTTGGCTTCTATAAGTAGAGCTATACAAAGTGTGAGTCAGACCAAATTTGATCTGGAGTTTGGAAACCACTGTTTTGGAAATGACATTAATAACATATGAAAAACAAGCATGGGAAATGGCTCCTTCTCTTTTCCTTTAAGCATACAACACCAAATTCAAATACCGGATTACTATGAATTCATCTAGGCAGACAGGCAAGTAAGGAGGGATTGGACTGCACAGAGAAATCACTGGTTCAGGTAAGACTTAAGAAAATACATCTCCATCACTTGAATAATCTATAATTTTCTTTAATGTTTAAGAGGTGGTAATTTTAGAAGAGATTCAGAGTTCTCCTCAGCCATCTTACGATAATCACCCAAAAAAGTTTGGACTTTAATTACACATGGTTGATACCTTCTGATGATGCTTCCCTTTTCTCCCTCTTCTCATTAACAACCCAACATGCCTTCAAGCTATTTTTCTATCTGAGCTGAGACAGAAATCCAAGCGACAGAGCAGTCCTCCAATACACATGGTACCCATCACACTGTTCTCCTCCTACTGCCAGTTCCCTCTTCAGAAAAGTAGTAAATGTGTGTCTTGAGACATAAACACTCTGCTAGACAGCAGTAGTCAAGTACACATGCTGCAGTGCTTTTCTGAGTCAGCATCCCACCACCAGCAATGGCAGTGGTCAGGTTGGTCATTTATTCCATGTAAATTAAAGACAAGTTCCACTACTGAGATTTTAGATTCAAGACAGCTTTTGTTTATCTGCATTTCTTGATGCTTCACAGACAAGAATATTTGACAAGACCCTGAATGAAGGAAGCAGATAACCTGGCAGATGTGAGGCAGAGTCAACATATGCACCTAGCACAAGGAGACCAAAACACATGGAATGGGACATCCTGCATACACAAGACAGCTTGTATCCACATGTGTGAGCAGAATCACTTTCATCCACACTAGGCAAAGGACTGAGATGTGGGATAGAAGCCATACATCAGACATTACCATGCACTAACTTCACATCTGGGATGCTAACGTATTGCCATGAGGCTTTTTCATCCTCTACCCTGGACCATGATTTGTCAGATCTTCCACAAAAAGCCAACAGTGTCATACCTGCCTCCAGAATATCCACACTGTGCCCAGAGCATCCCTCTGCTGCTTGGGTGTAAAGGAAGCCAGGGAGTTCCAAAAGATAAAGAAAATTCAAGAAAGTTGTTTCCCACAAGACACTGTGGTCCCTGTCACTTGAAGAACCTCAGAACTCCAAACCATCAGTGTGGTGCAGCAGGTCACAGTCATGTTTTGGAGACTGGCACAAGCCCAGGGGGTCTGCAGAGGCTCTCCTCTAATTGAACCCTGAACAAGGCAGTTCTACTGTTCTTCTCAGACTTCTCCATCTCAGACGCAGTGGCATCTATGTAATCCCTTCTACATGTCAGCAGCCCTAAAGAACAGCAGAGGAATGACACAAATACCTGCCTCATTCCCATCACGAGGAATCTTCCTTACCAACTGAGCTGCACATGGAGATAGGTCCTAGGAAATATTTGTGGAGGACTCAACCTGTGTCTCAATAACCGAAAGCGAACTTCTTACTGAGATCTGCCACAGATGTTACCAACCACAGTTTCTCCACATTTTGCAACAGCCACATGCTATGAAGCATGGGGAATACAACTGATGGGAGAGGAATTTCTCATATTTTACTGCGTCAGTCAAAGAAAAAAAAGTCAGGTCAACTTCAAATGATCCTCAGCTTGGCATTACTGAAATGACAGTCAAGACCAGTTACTTTAATGGTGACAGGGAATTTTTATGAGCATCTGTACAAGCTCTTCCCCATTGCACAAAAGCAGATAGTAACTGATCTGGCAGGATGTTAACCTGCTGCAGCCTCCTGCAGGCGACTCAGCCTGAAGAAACTGTGTACCCAGGGTCAGAAGAGCACTTGTGCCCAGATGAACCATGCCCTCGGAAAGATACATGGTCTAATAGTGGGAAACAAATGGAAATTGGCATTTCCAAACCCTATCCTTGCTCCAATAAGGACAAATGTCTGTGTGTGTCATCCTCTGGGCTGCTGCTTTACAGAATGGATGGGACGAATGTATTAATCCTCAACAGCCATAATGCAGAGACCTCAAGAAGAAAGGAATCTGTAGAATCCTGTTACTTTGAAGGCAGCACAAAAATGAAAGAAAAAACAAAATTCCACATCTGAAGAATAAAAAAAAAAAATCTTCTTCCACAACAGAAACTCATGCAAAATTGGATTTATATTTCTGCCTGCTCTATTAATGTAGTTTACAGACAGCACAAGGGGAAAGAAAACAGATAAAGTAAGAGCAAGTGTTCTCTATGGTCACCATTAGGCAGATAGTTATTTGTGTCTTCTACTTGGCTGCAATCCTTTATTTGGAGAATTGAATTTGGAAGCGTTCACCTTAGGTCTTCCTAGAACAGCAATGCTTCACTCTGCTTTCTAAAGGAGCAGTTCTATTCCAATAAGAAGGATTCTTTCAGTCTGGTGCATAATGCATCAGTTCAAAATTTTCAGCCCAGAAATGAGAATGTCATCAGGTTCTCATTCACTGAAAGAGAGTTTTCATGGATCCGGCCCTGGAATCCCTCAAAGAGGTTATTGTACTGCTGAGGTCCTCAGAAATAGGTAACTCAGGGGCAATTTTAGCCAAACTTCCTCCCTCCAGATTTGAATGTGATTGCTTTCAAATCGCTGCAGACCTGCCAAGCCTCGCTCAGTCTGGAGCCATATTTAACGCAGTTTTGAAAGCACCTCAATGCTGCGGAGGTGTTCAAAACTGCCCTTGCCCAACCCATCCCAGCAGGTCTGCAGCCCCCAGAGAGGAGCAGCAGCAGCAGGGAGGGAGCTGCAGGCAAAAACAGATGGTTGGGTAAATAAGGATGGAGAGGCAAGAGGGGAACAATTATAAGGGTTAGAGAGAAATTGTAGTAATGGCTGGAGGTATCAGATTGGAGTCATTGAGTTGAGATTTCAAGAGGTGCAGAGGATAACTTGATGGACTCAAGACAAGGAGCAGGGTTAGTCTGGCCTACAAATAAATGTGGAGGAGTGGAGAGAGCAGCTTACCTGGGAAGGCTGAGCCAGGGAGCACGATCAGGAAACTGAAGCATGACATCCCATTAGGGGAGGAAAATGGGAATTATGGTGTTTGTTTGGCACTGCATGCAGGAGGATCCATAAAGTATTTGGCAGTGGGATGGAAGCTGCCCTGCCTCAGCTTCTGACCCCTCTTAGCTGCTCCCCTGTCCCAGCTCTGCTCACACACTCCTGTGATGGAGAGTTCTGGCAGATCTACCAACACTGCAACTTTGCAGCAAGCAAATGTACCTTGGTTCCACCAGCTGCCAATGCTTTCCTTGAGTAAGATAGGAGCTGCGGTCATTCTGTAAAGGTCACAGCTCACTCGTGATAACCACCCGCTGGCTTGCTTTAATTTGCTATTCAACAGCTCCTTCAATCTAATATTTCTGTGGTGGTCAGCTCGCCATGCTGGAGCTGTGCCCTGCTAACTCCTCCAGCCCAAAAGCAGCTGTGACAGAAACACACCCATAACAGAGCACCGTCCCTGAACAACAGCAGGTATGCAGCTTTTTAATGGCCTGAGGGGGTCAGAAGTCTTTGCACAACTCCGTGGAGGTGCTTCTGCATCCCCGGTACCCTCAAACAGCAGCCAGACAACTAGTGCCAGCCATCCTGTGGGACCACAGCAAGCACAGCCAGGGGAATGGAACACAGCGAGAAAGCTTGAGTGGCTCAAGAACCTCTCAGATGCTGTGAGGATCAGGTACAGGTACCATCAGAGTTGTGCTGGAGCTTTCTCAGTGCTTGGGGACATCAGGAATAAAACCTACTAGAAAGCTACACCTTTGCTGCACCCCTCTCCTGACAGTAACTGGAGAGCCCAGGGATCTGACGGGGGGACCTGTGCCATAACCAGGCCTTCAACGCCAACCACAGAGGTGAGGCTGCTCTCTCCCGATGCACGTGTGGCCAGCATCACCAGCACCGGAGGAGGGTGGGGAGACCACAGCTGCCCAGCTTCTGCTCGAGGCTCCTCTGGGCACGGTTCTTGCCCCAAAATCCGCTGGCTGCACCCAGGGGGATGCCGGCCTTGGTGGAAGGGGAGCAGCCTGCT
This sequence comes from Chloroceryle amazona, assembly GCA_027560015.1. NCBI lineage: Eukaryota > Metazoa > Chordata > Aves > Coraciiformes > Cerylidae > Chloroceryle > Chloroceryle amazona. The sequence goes on from JANHFX010025562.1 coordinate 81,342, forward strand.
TTGGGGAGAGCGAGAGGCTGGGTACGAGCAAAGAGGTGCAGCGGGAGCTGGCAGCCTGAAGACACGGGCGAGCACCCCTCTTCTGGGTGGCTCTGCTGCCTCAACAGGCAACCTCTGCCGATGGAACACCAAAAAGGGGTATCAGCACATTTCCAGTTTACGTGAAACGAGGGTTGTCGCTCCCACACTTCTAAGCGCTCCCCAGCGCCACGGCTGAGCTGTCATTAGTCACACACCCTCTTGCCCAATAGCAAAACTTTTCCAGCAGCGATACGGCTGATAAAGGCGGAGAAAAGAGAAGGAAAAACACAAACCCCAAAAACAAAAAAACCCAACCAAAACTGAGGGAAAGAAAAGAGGCTTATAGAAAAGTCTGAAAGAGCGGAAAAGAGGCAGCGCTCCGCGGGGCGGGCTCCGCTCCCCGCTCGCCCGCGCCCATTGTCCGGCCGGGCGGGCGACGCGGGGGGGAGCGGCCCCAGTCCCGTCCCCGGGCACTCACCGGAGCCCTCGGCGGTGACGATGGCCTCGGGGGAGATGCAGACGCCGCGGTCGTAGAGCGGCAGCTCGTCGCAGGCCAGGCTCTCGGGCCAAGCGTGGCGGTAGCGGATGAGGACGGGCTCGCAGCCGGCGCGGGCGCGCTCGCAGACGGACTTGCAGGGCTTGATGGGCTCGTGCTGGAAGTCGATGGTGCAGATGGGCGCGTACATGGCGCAGAGAAAGAAGAGGAGGTCGGGGCTGCAGTTGGTGCCCAGCAGCCCCTCGAACTGCTCCATGGCCAGCACGGCGTTGGCCTGCGTGCTGTGGTGCAGGTGGTTCGGCATCTTGGTCATGTTCCAGGGCAGCGGCTTGCACAGCGGGATGCGCACCGGCTCGCAGGCCGCCGACCGCCCCGCCGGCGCCCGCCCCAGCACCAGCAGCCCGGCCAGGGCCAGCACCGGCAGCCCCCGCCACATGCCGC
>JANHFX010025563.1:0-16366 GCA_027560015.1 Chloroceryle amazona
ATGCTCCCCAGCGGTAGCAGGGCGCGTAGAGCCCCGGTAAGCGCTCGATCCGTCCGGGACCTGGGCGGCTCACGCTGTGCCCTCCTGCCCCCGAAGCCCCCGCCCGCCGTCTCGCCTAAGCACCCCCGCCGCGGCCGCTTGAGCCCGGGAAAGGGTCTGGTCGCTCCGTCCCGCCTCGGCTGCCCCACAACGACGCTTCTTCTTCTGCTCCCCTTCCCGCGGAGGAGCCAGAAACAGCGGGGCCAGGCCGAGGGTCCGCGGAACGGAGCTTCTTCCTCCGGTCACCCACTGCCCCGTGGGACAGGCTCTCCTCGCAGCGGCGGAAGAACACTGGGACCTGGTGAACCCTCCCTGCCCTGCCCGCCAGGACGCAGAATACGGCGGCCACCTGCCCCTACAGGACATCCTTGCCCGGTCCCACTTTCCTCCCCCGGCTGGAGGTGGGCTGCTCAGGAAGGGTAAGGTGCAGGTGATGGTTTGCTAGGGGGGGCATAGCAGAGAAACGAAGAGATGTGATCTGCTGCCAGCCCCTTAACTGGCCACACGGCAAACTGAAAAGCAGATCAGGTAGTGATGGGCAGGATCAAAAGCCCAGTGCAGATGGGTAGCCCTGAGAGCACCCATGCCAGCTCCTAGCTACCTACCCTGCGATGCAGTACGGTGGTAGCCTTACATTCACAATCACAGCACACAGAACCGCTGTGCTGACAACCACAATCAACAGGAACAATAAATACCTAACCATGTCTTGTAGAAGGATTTCAGTTTGAGAATTTTTCTCAAAACTCTACAGAACAGATCAATACCTAGCAATAAAAGCCAAAGCAGTTCAACTTTTTGTCTTAACACAAGAGCCACTTGAGCCTGGGAGTCCTGTTCCTTAGTTCTTGAACCAACAGCTTAGCGGGAAAAATGCATCAAAGCAAAATTTATCCCTATTTATTTCCTTACTAAACTATCCTTATCTATTTCAGCACATGCTACAAGTGTGGAAATACAGCTAATGACAACAGGGAACAATGAACAGGCCCCGGTGCAATCTAATCACCCATCTGCCTGGCACAATGGGAACAGCCATATCTACACCCTGCAGGAAGCTTCTGATGGAAATGAGGATCAGGTGCGCTGGTCTTCAGTGTTAACACTACTGGGTTTTTTTTTGTTTGGTATTGCACTTCACATCCAGTCACAATATGACCGGCCCTTTTTAGATGCAGAACACAGGAAAAAAACAAAACAACCACCACCCCCAAAAGAAAACCACCATAGCATATAGGAAAATGTGTATTCTAAAATCATAAATGCCTTACTTGGGAGGCAGCAAGAGTTTTCTGTTATCATTGATAGAGTCACCAACTTCTTTTTTTCCCCCACATGTTGCAAGTGTTGGGGTACTTATGCTGCCTTTATAAAATGCATGCTAAAAATGCGGTCTTCGCTTCCCAGATACAAATGTTGGTAGCAGACAAATGCATCATAGCCCTCAATCCAGAAACACCGGTCCTTTATTTTAAAGTTTTCACTGTAAATCTGGACTACAGACTCCTTTTTATGCTGATCTGGTTGAAAGGTCTAGTCACTGCTATAACAAATAATAAAAATAAAACTTATTGAATGGTATTTCCACATCCCATGTATTTTTCATAAGTTATACATTTCATCTCATGTTAAAAAGTGAAAATTCCCATGTTCTCTGTGGCACTCCATAGAGCTCCAAGGACACATTCAGTAATTCCTTAAGAAGCAATCAGAGATTAAACCAAGAGAAACCCTCTGAGATAGTCTGTTAAAACATAAATCTATCAAATATTGCAGAAATTATGTGTGGGGGAGACTTTCATAATAGTTCCAAATATTTTAGAAATCCAGTTCACTTTTGCAACCTCACAGAGAGCTCCTTGTAGCGACAACAAAATACATTACACGTCTCAGAAAAACCTAGCCGTCAAGGCACTGGAAAGTTTCCAGAAAAGAAAGACAATTTGTTCTTGTGAAACGTCAGGTTTGGTGTTACAATGTTCTTGACGTATATCTGATGGTTTGGAAATGTAATGCTTACTGGTGTGATCTGGAGAATGCTTCTCTCTACTGCCTCCCAAGACCCTGCTTCCTATGATCTACCTCCCTCCTGAAGTGATAGTCCTTGGAAACAGTTGGAAAGGAAAGGCTTATGCCACAGACACCCACACATCATCACAATACCTGTTCCTTGCCTGGTTGCACATCACAGATGTGAATTAAACAGAGACTGCAAGAGCAACTTTTTTCTCTTTATTAGTGAATGACAGAAGCAAGATGTTTACAAACATCTCGCTGGATTGGAGAAGACAGATGAAACAGCAAATTGGAGCAGGTAATTTATATACACCCATTTTAAGAAGTTGACATTTGCAAACTGTTAATATCAAGCATAAAAGCTGAGCCTACAGTTTACATACCTGTAATACAGTACCTTGGATTAAAGGATGGAAATGGGAAAACACATGCTTCTATTAGGATCTTTCTACATCTCCATCTAGAAAGATCTTTCTAGCAATCTGCAATTGCATATTGTTTGAAATTACCACTTTGCCTAAAAGCGAACAACCTTGCAGCCTATGTTGGCTTTAGTTTTGCTTTCTTACTACTTTTAATTTTAAAATTATAGAAAGGATTTTCTGTGATTTTTTTTTTTATGTGGTTAGCTGCTGTATAATTGTCCACTACTTTTCAAGTATCAGGGCTGTGAACTACATCAGAACTAGGCCTTTTGAAATAAATGTAACTCAGACCACAATAATAGAACAATCCTGTTACATAACCTTCATGGGCAGTGTCTGTAACACTATTTTTAAATGCATACTTCTGCTGGGTGGTCACTGCTTAAATTATAGAAAAAGCCCTACTAAATCACTCTGCCAACTTGCTAGAGGAATGTCTTACCCCACCCCAGAACTTGCCTACTACTTTCTTTCTCTTTTAATATAAACGTAGCTATATAGTTAGGACTAGAAAGTACTCTCTGGTTCCACTGTGAACTCATGGAGGTTATTCTTAGGGGGGAATTGTCAACGTAAATTTGTGACACTGCACTGAGCATCTAAGCAAGCCCTTCAGCATCAAGGCTACATAAAAAGGGTGACACTTCAGTTATCAAAACCTTGCACCTCTACTCTGATCAGGTCAAGATCAAAAGGGAATTGAGGAAAAAACACCCATTTTATGATGATGAACAGACTGGAAGAAAAAAAAAAAAAAGACTGACTGTACAGTAGAGCAGGAAAAAAATACCACAGGAATGCATAGCTACTTGAACTGCAGACACATTGCCTTGGCAGGTATAACTGCCTTTCTCATGATTCATCAGTGGTTTTCAAAATTAATTTTTTTTTTCTCCAATCTGGTAGCCCCCTAATATTTCCAGTGAAGATCCAGGTTTCTAAGGAATTGAATCCTACCAGCAAGAGGTTTACTTCTCTCACTTACCTTCTGCTGATTCTCTAGGAACAAGTCACAAACCCCAGCAGCCTGGTGGACCACAGGTTGAAATCCACTGTCCTAGCAGACAGAAATGAAGTCTTCTGATTGTTGAAAGGTCAATAATATAATTTGTTCCACTGTGAAAACTTCTCCCCACCACCCACCCATCTATGATCCACAGTAGGCTACAGAAGGACACTGGTCACTTAAGTGATTGTTTGGTACATGATTAAAGGACCAAGTAACACTTCACAAAAAAATTCACCTTTCTGGCCAAAAAAAAAAAAAGAAAAGATAAACAGTCTTGAACACCTAGTTGCCATCACTTGCTTCGCCATTGAAAAAAATATCGAGAAAAAATTGAAGATGTGTATCCCAGCCACCTGTTGGCCCAGTGAAGCCACAAGCTATTTGCCTCATGTATCTTCACTGGTTGCTTTTTCCTCACAGGGAACCACCACGTCTCAAAATAAAACTGATCTCTCCCTTTACCGTGTTCCTGTACCCTGCTGACCTTGCTCCAAGTACAGCTTGCTTTGGCAAGCAACTGTCCACAAGGCGTCTTAACTTACTCTGCTAAGAAAAGATTAATGAAATACAAAGCAAAGAGGAATGGGTGAGAAAGAGACATTGTTTTGTCAGATTAGTGAGAAGTTAAAAGGTGGTATTTCTGCTGCATCTGAGACACCACTGGCTTCACACAGTGAACTGAGGTAGTTAGACTGTCCCTCATCCTACAACCTGGATGCATTTTGCATGTATGTGCATCTGTATGCACATGCATATACATCTAATGCAGATCTGTTCACAGGCATATACATGGTTATACATACTTTCAGGTTCTCGGAATGCTTCTCTTAGAGTTCTAGGTCATTTTTAGCTCCTGCTACGCTGTGATTCAGGCCAGAAAAGCTCTTTTGAAGTCTGAATTATTATCTAAGAGCAAAAAGTAGAGAACTCTCCTGCACAACCAAAGATCTCCTTTACGTAAAAGGAAGTGACACACGGGGCAAATTTCAGAACTCCTTGCTTATTTTCCTTTCATCTATAAGCCTTACAAACACTGAAGGTCCTTTGAAGGACTTTGGACTTCAGTGCTCAGTCTCCAAACCAAGCGAGAGTGTTAAAGTACCAGGGAGCAAAGGCTTCAATTCCCATACATGGAAAAATATTGACTAAAACATAGCTGCTTACAGCTCTTTTACAGTAAATTACTTGGAGTTTAACAGTTAAGTATCTGTCATAATCCTTCATATGGCCTATATGTGGCATGGAAGGACAGCTACTAAGAAATGGACATGCTCATGGGTAACATCCTTTACTGCTTTATAATGCAATTCACTCAGGGAAAGATTATTCCGCTGGAAGAGGCTTACCACATTCAAATGCATTATTTCATGCACAGAAGCTATTTCCTATCTTCTCAATAGGTTAAAGGATCATGAAGATGATCAGAGGGCTGGAGCATCTCTCCTATGAGAACAGGCTGAGAGAGTTGGGGTTGTTCAGCCTGGAGAAGAGAAGGCTCCAGAGATCCTACTGAAGACTAAGTACTGAAAGGGGGTTTATGAGAAAGCTGGGGAAGGACTTTTTACAAGGGCATATAGCAACAGGACAAGGGATAACTGCTTCAAACTGGAAGAGAGTAGATTTAGATTAGAGATTAGGAAGAAGTAGCTCACTGTGAGGGTGGTGAGATGCTGGAACAGGTTGGCCAGGGAAGTTGAAGTTACAGATGCTTCATCACCGGATGTGTTTAAGACCCAGTTCAATGGGGCCTTGGGAAACCTGGTCTAGTGGGAGGTGCCCCTGGCCATGGCAGGGGGCTTGACACTAGATAATCTTTAATTTAAGGTCTCTTCCAATCCAAACCATTCTGTAACTCTATAATAAAAGGCCAGTTTAGCCATTAAGTAAAATGAGTGCCCAAGGATATGCAGAGTCAGAGGAATTTGATATCTAACAATAACTGGAGACTCACATCCATGTCAAATATTTTACCTGTATCTCAAGTATAGTAAAGGCACAGCAATTGATAGGAGGCAGCCTAAAAATCCTGTAGACACCCTCTTCTTCCTCAAAATAGCACACATCATATTCTGATACCCAAGCAACAAAATGCTGCCAGCATATATGGTGTATTTACTACTTACAAAGTAAGCATGTAAGAAAGGCATTCCAGCAGCCAGCACTTTTATTTGCCAAAAAAATCAGGTTATTTTTTCATATATATAAAAGGGTTTTTTTCTTTTTACAGAGGAAACCAAGACAGAAGGGATGCAAGAGTTTGTAAAGATTTCAGGAGGCTGCAAAATATGCCCACATAAGAGCCATTATCAGAAGCCAATACTCTAAATAAGACCGAAAACACCTTTTCTGAGGCAGCACTCACCCTGACATTAACAATTGCATGACAGGTTTCTGCAGAAAAAGTTGTTACAGGGACTTCAGTCCCCAGATCATCAGTCTCTGTGGAAGATCTTAAATAAAAAAAAAGAAAGGGGAGCAAGAATTTCCTATTTTCCAGGTACTGACTAGTCCAGCTGTGTAACAAGTTCTCCCTTCACTGGAGTCTCATCCGTTTTTCAGGTGGTCCTTTACTGCCAGTACTCTGCTGAGCATTCTTTACAGTCTCTTTTTCCTCTGGCTTGACAGCTTCAGGAGCTGGTTCTGGTTCCTTCTTGATTTGATCCACTTAAGAAGTAACAGTAAAAGAAAGTTAAACCTCCAATTTTTATTCCTAAAATACTGTTCAGATACTTAGAAAACACTGCTGACGTCAAAGTGGCAAAATTAATTTCAAAGGTATAAGAATAACCAAATCCATAACTATACAGGTAAAAAAATGGAATAGATAGAAGAGATATGATGCTTTTCCAATTTTGAGGCTCCTTATGATCAATTCAAAGCCTTAACATGTTTTCTCAAGCTTGTAGCACATACAAAATCACCAAGATGCTGGACTGACTAAACTGTTCCCTCATTCAGCCTTTCACCTCCTGCTTTCAAAGAGCACTCCCAGCATTCAGACCTACAGGCAATGTAGTTTTAGAAACAGAATGGGCAGTAGTAGAACATACTTTTTGGGGTTTTTTTTTTCCAATTTCACTCCAGCTCTCCCAGTGAACTTTTATCCAGTACCTCGCTTTGTCTCATACACTACACGATTAGGCAATACCAGAATTGCTGACGTCAGCAGCAGCAGCAAGGAGCTTATATGGTAACTGGAAGACACTGTTATACAGAGCCTATTTTTAAAATCTTGGGAGAATATTAAGAGTTTTACCTGGGATAGGCTTTTCTCCAGGCTTTTGCTGTGGGGGAGGGAGAAAATAAATAAAAATCAAACAACACATCAGTGGAATCAAATTTATAAATTTAACCCTTCCTACTATTCATTTAGGAATATAAACCAAGCAATGCGCTCTCACACATAACAGTTAGAGTAGAAGAGATCACTAAATACACTTTAAACAAAATGCAATTAAAATTTTGTGACATCCAGTTTTTCCTCTGAAAACTGAAAAGCACTAAAGCAAAAAAAATACACAGCCAGTTTTTGCCACATCTGAGGAGTTAACGGTTTTGTGAGATGCTGTAAACATAATTTCCTTTGCTCCCAAGCTGAAGACCTGGTGGAACAAATGGCTACTAGGAGACAATCAGAGGTAATCACAACAGCTTCACAGGATGCCAAGAATTTCCAGGCTAATTAATGAACCTCCAGAACAATGGAGTAACTAAAACAAAATAGCTGAGGTGGCTTGATTGAGCCCACAAAGCAGGAAACTGGAAGCAGCAGCAAACTCTGATAGCTGACAAGAACAGATCCTCTGTGATTAGATAAGGAATTTGTATAATAAAACAAGCCCTCAGTTCTCCCAAAGTCTTAATGACTTGGGCAATTGCAAAGGGGAATCCTGTACTCCAATCAGAACCTTCCATTTCAAATTTATTATCTAACCCATGTTACTACTGCAGGAAGGACACAAAATTCCCATTCAACTTGAGCTGTTCAAGTAATTGTGACTGCCTTAAATTTTAAGTAAATGACAGTAATTCTATGGTTTCTAAGTGTCATACCTGAACAAATCTGGGAGGAAACTTTTGTCTTAGGTCTAAAAGCAAAGCATCAACTCGTTGCCTTTGGAAAATAGAACTTGGTTCTTCTTTCTTCTTGGCTTTTGGTTTAGCTTTTTCTGCAAGTCACAGAAATGAAGAAGAAAGCAAGCTGTATTACAAGTTGTGTTCTCTTAGCAGCTCTTTGTTGTATGACAAGTTGGTATTTATCTCTCCCCTAAAGTTCAACTACATTTTCCCTTTGACATCACTTATCCTTTTATAGAAGACAGATTAAGGACAATTCTTACCTCCTGACAAATTGGTCTGTGTTCTGACAACGTACTTTGATCTCCAGTGGGTTGAAAAGTTGTCCACTTTGTGGACACAAGAGCTCACCATTTTCATCTCCCACCCATGCCTCAATGTTCATCCCCATCAGCAAAAAAAAAAAAAAAAAAAAAAAAGCAAGATTCCTCCCACCTGATAGGGAACACTAACCCTTCAGACAGGCATAACCTCATCTCTGCACCATCACTGTGCAGTGCCTCAAGCTTTTCCCTACATTATCTTCCCTCTGCCAAACAATGCAGGAGCAAATAGGAATTATACCTCGTTCTTCTTGATCTTTGAAATGCCACCAGTAGCCCTTGGATGGGTGATAGCGGCAGTAGGACATCGCTTCTTCAAAAGCAGACTGAATTCCGTGCACTGCAGTGAGCTTTCAGAACAGGAATATAAGGCAGTGTTCAGAATTTAAGGAGAAAATACAGCGTAACTTTTTGAAAGCAGGATTTTAAAAATCAGTACTCTATATTCAGTTTTGTTCTGGGAAGGGAATTTGGGACACCTAGTTTTGAACCAAGAATGTAACCTCTCTAACAAGTTCTTACAAAACCTCTTCTGAAATGCTTTTTTAAACTGACAGGAGACAAACTTGCAAGAGCAGTGGTTTACTAGAACAAATAAAACCAAATCAGAGTATTCAATTTAAAAAGAAATACCACATCGATTGAAAAACGCAAGTCTCTTTAAATGAGAAATATTACATTGCCTTAACACCCCAAAGCAAGCATCACAGAATATGTCATTACTATTTCATATGGATTTGTCATGTAATTTTTCTTTTGATTATTTGAACCTCATGCTTTTCTACCAACTGAACAGCTTCACTTAGTCTGATCCTGCATCCTTAAAAAATGTATCCTACTTTTTGGACCATACTGTACTCTCCTCATATCTTCCACTTCCATGTGGAATGCACGTCATACAATCAGTGCAGTTTGATTTAAATTACTATGTACTACACAAGACCTTTCCTCAAAGCAGTGAAGGAGGGATTTAAACAGCCTGAGGAAGAACCAAAAGTTAAAAGCAGATACAAACCAGTATACAATAAATGGAGAGAACACTTACAACTCTGGAGTTAATGACGGAGCCTAAGTCAGGGGCCTGATAAATTACTCCAGCAATAATATAATAGTCAGCCAATGGAATAACTGTGGGGAAAGAAAGAAAAAAAAATAAAAATGAAAGATCTGCTTTACTGATAGAAAAGCATCAGATTTAAGTCCTGTCCTACTGCTAACAAATAATTGACTTTACAAGAGTTGGGGTTTTCACAGCTACACAAGAAAGTTAAGTGAACTGCACTGGAAGTAGTTCCACTTGCCTCTGCCACCAGTAGAAACCCTCAACAACATAAGGTCTCATTCTTCTGGTCTCAGCTTTCTCCTTCTTGTACAGTCCTGTTAGCTAGATTTACAGGACCCAATGGCAGCTAATCACACACTGAGCACGTTGTTCTCGATTAATAACATTCTGCCAAAAAAGACTACCATCCAAAAAAGCATTTGCTAAATCAAATTTGGAACCTCTACTGACTGATCAAAATTCTTTTTCATTAGAGCTGCAGCACAGACGAACCTCACAGTTGCCTCCATAATACTCAACTATTCTTCAATTAAGAAGCTACAGCAATGCTATCAGCTTCACATTGCTAAGGATCTTACCTGCGGAGACATTTGTTCCAGTTCCTCCATCTGTACTAACACATTCTGCCTGAACCTTTTTACTGACAGGCCCCAAATCATCCAGAACTTGTGTTTTATTTAGATTAGACACCTGCCTAAAGTAACACACTAAGACAGCTGGGCACCCACAGTACTGGTACAGCCTGTACCCACTTCTCAAAAGAAAGAGGATTCTCAGCATTTCCTTAGAAGTGAAGCAAATTACAGAAGAGCAGCTTTACAGTCTCACAGATCTGTACCAGAGCAGCCTACTTCCCTGGACAGGTAACTATTCCTAATCACTGGACCTACACATTTTTCCAAAATCACTTCAAACAGGCAAAAACCTGCCTTAAAGAATTTAAAATATAAATGTACCTATAACAAGAACAACAACAAACACCACACTATACACAGAACTCGTAAGATAGGCCTGCACTAGTTCTGAATACTTAACACAAGCTGTGAATTCATTAAATTTTAGTTTTCCATCTCCATTCTCATTTCAAATACACTAATAATTGTACCATGATAAAATGAAATACATGGGTAGCATTTGAGCTAGGAAATTATGCGACTCAATCAAGGTACCTCACATAAACTGTACAGTCACAATGGGAAAAATGCTACCAAACAAGTCCCAGTAAAGATCCACCAAACATATATTCGCATTACAGCTGAAGTCTGAATACACATATTGTGGAAGACGCAACTCTACTCTTGGTCTAAAAAGTGTCAAAACAGAAAATTAAAGGCTGCATGAAAGCTAGATTCCAAACCTTTAATAAAGAAACAACTTGAAAAAAATCTAAAGAGGAATCATGTACATTCTTTTTCAGTATGGAACTGCAATACAAAGAGGCCAGGACCCGATGTAAGCAAGTGAGAAGCATTGCTAGTCAAGACAGTGTCCTGTACGAGATCAAAATGCACATGAAGTGCCTAAGTCACTAGAAAAGAGAACTAACTAGCATTAACCTTGCCTTTCTTTTCTGTAAAGCTTACTCTGAAACTACCCAAATTATTTTACATGCAGTAAAGACATAATTATTGAATAATTATTGAAATGTGGGTACTTTAATCACACACAAATTTAAGGTTCAAGAAGAAAAATGAAGCCAGCTGCATGCAAATGTTAAAAAAGATACAGTAGTCAATTTAAAACTTGGAATGGTGCTGTTACCACAAGATTCCCTCACGATTCCAAATACTCAGTTCTCAGAGGAAAAACCAAAACAACAAGCATTTGTAGTATCTCATGGTCATTTTTCACATGGGTCACCTTCTACTGACAAGATCCTACTCAGCAGGATAACCAACCCCCAGCTGAAGGGGGAAATAGTGAAGAAAGAGTGACAGGACACAAACAGAAGCATGAACGATCCATCTCCCTAACTAATGGAAAATGTGGTTCTTCCAAATAATCACAGATTAGCCACTTCAGATGATTATCTCAAATTAAGCTCATCAGGCCCGAGCAAGGATATCATTAGCCTTTATACAAATAACTAAAATGAACACTCTGGCATAGCTTAACAGGAAAATACGACATGGCAGGAATGCTATTACCAATTTCCCATGGCAAAACAGGCAGCATGCTCCATGCATCTTCCCATTTCACCACAAGATGGCAACCCCTGCTACTAGCTCACTAGAGGTCAGGCCCACCACAAAGCCTCATACCCTTTGATTCAGATTTAAGGTAAAAGACAGAAAAAGTGGAACCAAAAGTGCTTCAGCACAAATCAGGAACAGATTCAAGCGACTAACTGCTCGGCCTTCTCAAGAGCAGCAAGAACCGAGTGACCTTACCTTGTGTTGGTGACTGCCTTTGCTGCTTTCGGATAATGAAGAGAATGGGCTCTTGAGCATGAAGAAGGATGTACTCCACTCCAACCATCTGGCTGAAAAAGAAGCAACCAGAATAAGTGTCTTATTCAAAGTAAACTGCGTAGGATGTGAAGAGCTACCCAAGGGTCTGGCAGTAAAGGGATGAAGTTCTGATGCTTTGGAAGCTCTTCTGTATAATGTACAGTAAATAAAGGCATGGGATTTCCTGAGCTGGCTATCAAAACCTAGCTGCATGTACTAAGCGAGTTACAACAACCTGACACAACATCTACATAGAACATGTCAGCAAACAAACAAACAGCAAGAAAGAGAACAATTTATCATCACAGAAACGTCATTTAAGCACAAAGGACCACTTTATGACATGACTGTGTGTCTGCTGTGAAAGCCGCCCTGCAACCACATCTGAGCACAAATGAACTTTACTGATGAACTCTCAGCTCAGCTTGCACACTCCCTGTCATACTGTGGAGTCTTTAAATAGCTCTCAAACATCCCACTTGCATTCGGTGTAGCAGATGGGGAACTGCAAAGAAAGTTAACTTGCGCATGCTGCAATCTCATTATACAACCATCTGTGAGCAGTTTATTTACAACACTCACTACTTTTATTATCCATCCTAAAAAGCCAGCTCTTTGGAGGAATTACGTACTAATTATGGCACACAGCCAGCAGGATATGGAAACACGAATTATTTATGAAACCAAAGTATCCCCAATATAAACCCGGTTCACCACAAAAACATTTAAATATATTACCATTACTTGGGTTCTGTTGAGCTGGGAGGATAAGAGAAAACAGCTTTTCTAATTCAGGGAAATATCTAAAAGGTGATTTACTGGAATCTCAGAACCTACATGGAATCCTTCACACTTAACGCCTCCTTGAAAAGGCATAAGAGGAAGTAGAAGACATCCAAATACAAAAAAAGCTCAGCTCCCTGGCAAGTGGCGGGACTAAAAAGCACAGACCAGAAGGAGGTTTCCAGCATGCTTCCACTCAACCTTCAAAGCCTCTGGATGGATGGACAGAGGATTCTGCACAGGAAGTGACTCCAAAGTACAACTTACTTCAAATGCTCCAAGGTCATCCGCTGCATTTTGACAACTTCGTTGTTACATGTTCGGTCATAGAATGGGTTACTTCGCTCTGAGAAATAGTCCAACACACTCCCATTGTTTAATATTGGAATCCAGGAGCTGTCAACCCAGGAAATTCCCAAAAGGTTATCTGGGAAGAGAAATCTACACTGAGTACCAAGGAGACACAAACTCCTTCAAGAGCTGACTGCCACCAGTTAATGATCATAGGAGGGGAATTAGGTGGAATACAGCCTCACATGAAATAGTTCTCATTAAAATAGTGTTTCACAGAGTTCAAATAATAATTGACATCCTTTAACCTTCTACCTTTTGTGGATGCACAATAGAAACATAACCTTTTTTTTTTTTATTATGGCACTTTCCTTGACGACCACTAGCTGCTGGCATACCTTTATGTCTCAAGAATGTGAGCAGGGTCTGTGCATACATTTGTGCACACTGTTAATGAGCAGTTAATTAACCCTGATACCATATATAATATAGTCATGCTACATCTACTCATTAGAATTATATACAGTTTATTTTACAAACCACAGCATTACCTGAGCAGAAAGACAACCCAAATCATGGTTCATTATGAAAGCTAAGTCTCTGGTAAGTTAGTTGAATTTACTAAGTTACATTCAGTTACTGGGGGGGAGAGGGGGGTGTGTGTGATATACCCTACACTGAGTCTGAGACTGGTCAGGTTTAAAACAGTTTATTTCTAAAAAAGTAAGTTTCCAAGCTATAAACTATAATGCTGAAGAACACCTAAACCACTACAGAGATCTATTAATTACACCAATTATACTTTTGCTAAAGCCAATGAGTAAACTACCAAGTGAAAGAAAATAGTGGCTTCAGTAATATATCTGAGAAGTTCTTTTAATAAAAACCATATCACTGTGGTACCACAGCAGCTGACAACATTATGTTTCAAAGTTTATTATTTTTGATTTGGCTGAAATCTGTGCTAAACAAAAAAAAAACCAAAACAGCTGAAACAAAGGTGCTGTCTTTTGGGAGGTATTGCCCAGTAGTCTTGAACATGAGACTCTCTTCCCGACTCTACAATTAATCTGCCAAACTGCCTGCAGCAAATTACTTACACTAACTCAGTCGATGTCTCACGACAGAGTATGAAAACTTCTATTAAAAAAGCAAGCTTTTAACATGAAACATCCTTTATAACCTGCAAATCATTATATGACAGTTAAATTCTTACAGATTTAGGAACATATGAATTAAAACCCCTGGATTTTATTAACACACTATAGCAAAATCACATCTCTCAAGCAGAGCAAAGAAACCAATGTCAATAATTGGTTCCACAGTCAACAATCTGTTAATGTGGAAGATCTGTGGGACACCTTGAAATGCACCCTTAAATTTATCTGTTTTAAATTGCAGCAGCAGCACCAAACAGAATTTCCAAGACACAAAAAAGCAGGAAGCAAATTAAATTAAATAGAATAATAGAATTAAAAAACATAAGTGATGAGAAGTCATTGAACACTGAACAAAGAACTGAAATTCCCTTCTCACAGGAGCCATTCTGTTACACTGGCACATTATACACATATCCCAAACTTCCACTTATCATTCCATTGCAAATATTTTACTTCTGTAACAATTCTACATGCTCAAGGATGGCTGGATCAGTTCTAAAGCCATCAGCTCATATACCATTAGCAGCCTTGCTGAGGAATAAAGTAACACTAACTGCCCAGCAAACCAGGTAAAATGTAGAAAAAAAACAGTCATGCATAAATCATTTTGCCTTGTTAATCTCAGAATTGCCAGCTTAATTCTTTCACATAACAGGGCGGGGGGGAGGGGAAGGGTAAATTCTAGAGGTACTCATGTTGTTTCACAGGCACAACTGTCTCTCCTCACTATCAAAAAGAGAATCTCAGAAACATAGCACTGAGATCCATTTGTAAGTACTTGATTATCCTAAATGCCTTTCAAAAGCAAAAGACAAGCTTTCCTCCCCCTTTAATCTTAAATGCTCACATTCTTGCCATAATAAATTCTCGCATTACACTTCAAATACAAACTTTTCTTGCTTGCATGATTACCAATAACTACATTTCTCTAGAGGAATGTCAGGCAAGCAGCATATACACAGCATTATGATGCCATATATAGACTAATAAAGGGATCATAGAATATAAACTTGGGGTCTAAGGCTCAATTATCCATAGCAGCTTAGTGTCAATATTTATCATTGCTTTTATAGCAAGATCCTTCTCTTAAACTATTCCTGGAAAAGAAATGAGGAAGAACAAAACTAACCCTGAACCTGACACGCCTGCTATTCCCACTTTGAAGGGAGCTCTTCTGGTTATTTGGGGTTTGAGAATGAAACAATGGTGCTCCCACTTCCCTGTTCCTTTCAAAAAGGGGACATCTAGTTCGAAGCGGGTTTTGGGGAATTTGCACCACAGATGCAAAAGTAAAAGTATTTGTGGCAATACTGCCAATCTGCCATGAATATTGAGACAGTTTGTGAGACAAGCCAGCAAGCTGGCAAAAAATAAGATGAGAGCAATTCCCACCATGTGCTTTACCTGACCTTGCCGGCTGGACAGCTGAGCACTAGGCTTTGACAAACTGGGAGGAGCAGTATAATAGTTTGAGAACTTTAAATTAGAAATATGCCTCAAGATCTGATTAACATATTGAACCATATTAGATAAAAGACTTTGATGGAGCTTAAATGATCTGGATGAAGACAGAAGGTTCTCACACCAGCTAATAATTTAATACAGCACTCCTCCATTAAATGTGCACATAGCTCCCTCCTTGCCACAATCTGCAACAAGGCAGTCAGAAAAGCAATCAGGACTGCAGACATCATTAAGAGTTTAAAGAAAAAGGAGAAAACTTCTGTACCATTACCAAAATTAACTCCTCACGATGTTTCCCTAAGTATCTGCTCTGGGTCATTCTCTGAGACTCCAAAACGCAGGTTGTCAGTATGATTCGATTCAGACACCCTCATGGGGAAAAAGAATTTCCTTTTTCATGTCATCTCAATGCCCTCTTTCTCTCACTAAAGTTCAAACTCTTCACAGTAATTTCATCAGTGTTTTATTTACCATGTAAACCTTCCTTAGCTACTTCATTCAAGTATCACCCCTTCTTCTTCAAAACATTCTTTCCTTTCACATCCTTGAATTCTCACCCAAACTGCTCTTAGTTACTTCAGTTTGTTTTCTGGCTTTTCTAACACCTGGCCTGCTCATTACACCCACCCAAAGTGTTGTTAAGTTTACCAGTCTAAAGCACCGCTTTGGTCTTGAGCAAGTCCCACACATGCCAGTGTTTCCCACTTACCACTTCACACCTAAATCTCTTTCACCTGTTGCCTTCTGGTACCATCCCAGAGACCTTCTTATTGCACCTGAAAAGGCCGAAGTGTACCCGAAGGAAGGCTTGCTTCTCCCAGGTAGCCCCGAACTCATCCTCCTAACCTGCTCCACGTCCAAGAACACTACTCTTTTGACAGATTTTCCTTCCAGTTCCTGATTATGACAGCTGCTTCAGCATCGCTACTAAACTCTCCTGTGCAGAGCCTTTCAAGAAGTACAATCTTAGCAACTCCACCGCCCCCAGAGCGCACTGACACGGGCACAGCTCTACTATCCTCGCACCTCTGCTGTCCCTTAGCTTGGACACTCCTCGGAGGGCGGGAACACCATTAGCGCGGAACCCCCAGCCAGCCAGGCCGGCGGCCGTCACACAACCCTCCTCCTTCGGCCGCAGCCGGGCCCGCCTCCCCCTGCCCCACGGCGCGGCCCCACCCCGCCGCGCTTCCCGAGCTCAGCCCAGAGCAGCTTGGCACGGAAGCGGCCCTCCCCAGAGCCCGGCGGGGCCGCTACCAGGGAACCCTG
>JANHFX010025564.1:34387-49337 GCA_027560015.1 Chloroceryle amazona
AAAAAAAAAAAAAAGAAAAGAAAAGAAAAGAAAAGAAAAGAAAAGAAAAGAAAAGAAAAGAAAAGAAAAGAGAAAAGGAGAAAAGAGAAAAATAAATAACCAATCAAAAACCAAAGCCCCACAGCACACGACGATCCATCAACTCAAACTCTTTGATCTTATGTGAGAAAATTCATTAGAACTCCAAACATCACAATGACATCTCCGAGAACATCAAGGGAAGAGCTCAGCAACACCCTACATGGGCATCTTGTCTCCATTTGGTCTGTCCTTGGGAACTCTTGCAAGGGTCTGTAAAATGAAAGTGGGAGAAAGCAAAATAAATCCAAGACTACCTACGTAAGCTCCCAGCTGAAGTGCAAGTTTTCTAGGCTGCTGAAGCAAATAATCTGAACAGGCCAAACGGATAATGGCTTTGGATTTCCCGAGCTAAAGTACTCAATGGTATAAACCCACAGTTACTGGCTTCTATTTTTATGGTTATTTTTATTGCTGTTTTCAAGCATTAGTACTCAGCTTGAGTATTGAGGGCTTTCTCTATTCTACAAGTTTACTAAACATCCAAATATTAAAGATGAAGCTTTAGAGCCTGTAGCTCTGCAACGCAGCGAGTCGAGCTCGGTCTTTCCTGCTGACATTCACATCAATCCCTCAGCCGTTTGTTCTTTAAGGAGAGTATCTGCTGCTTGGTATTTCAGCAGAAGGGACCGACAGATTCGAAGGACAAATCAAATTAATAAGCAGTTGCAGCAACTGACAAAATTCCGTGAACATTTGATTTTGCTGCTTTTAGGCCCATCTTTAAGTCGTTATCCTTCCTTCTAACCCTCACAACATCTAACAGTTGTAACACCGGCCTTTGGGGATTGAGCCATTTGGACAATATTAAAGAGGTTGCACTAACAAAAAAAAAAAAAGGAACAAAAATAGGGATTTCAGATGAGTCACAATCAATGGTAAATGACAGATCAAGCTGTTGCTGCATTTCCTTTCGTGTTTCTGGAGGCATCTAAATATAAAGCGTTAAGTTGGGAAGAAAAGGTTCCTTGGTCAACAAGCAGCTTCTCACCTCGCAAAGCTGCTAAACCTGATACTCAAAGCAAGAGAAAATAGACCGGGCCAGTCCAGGTTGGAGCTCTGGCTGAGGGAGGCAAGAGCAGGGGGTAATGAGCTGCAGGGGTACGGTCACTGCCTGCCTGCACTACCCAAGGGAGTCGTTCTTCTGCCAGAAAAATTCCCTGGCACGTGACCAAGCGTTCTGCAAGATGCAAAGGCAGTAGAAGCTCGCGCCATCCTCTCGCCTGCCCCGCGAGGAGAAGGGTCTCTTACCCAGCTGACATCCAAAGCGTTCTCCACGGGGCATCTGCTCGCAGACTTCCACGTGGAAATCTCACAAATGTTTACGATGGCACCACTTGGACCCTGGGGGTACCTACACCGCAGGCAGCTCATCCTCCCCTTCCCAAGGCAGGTAAGATACGGGGTCCAGAGACACAAGAGTGTTAAATTCACCCAGGACAAATGAAATAATGGGTAATCCAAGGAAGGGATAACAACCGTCAGGGCGCAGCGGGGTCAAAGGGCTCCCACCGACCGGTCACATTTGGTCTGTGGCAGCTGAGGACAGTGCCCAGGTGCAGGGAAGGTGGCAGGTGGGAGGGAGCCCAGCAGAACCCGGCGCTGCCGATCCAGCTCCAGGTTTGGCTTTGGTCGTAACAGGCACAAGTCACTGTCTTTTGCAGAGGCTCCTGTGCCCATGTTTAAAAGAAAGAAAATGTCCATGTACTACAAAGTCAGTCTCTCTCAGAAGAGGGTCAGGCCTCCCAGGTGTAAGGAAGCTGACCCACTGCTTGTCTGTTTCCCCCAGGCCATTTAGGTTTCCTTTGCTGACCATTTAGGTTTTCTTTTCCCGATTGCCATGTTCATCCTGGA
This sequence comes from Chloroceryle amazona, assembly GCA_027560015.1. Classification (NCBI taxonomy): domain Eukaryota; kingdom Metazoa; phylum Chordata; class Aves; order Coraciiformes; family Cerylidae; genus Chloroceryle; species Chloroceryle amazona. The sequence continues at coordinate 36,320 of JANHFX010025564.1, forward strand.
CGCTTCTGTTGCCAGGGAAAGGAAAAGGGGAGGGGGAAGGACGAAGAACAGGAGAGAGACAAAGTGCTACAAGCTGTGGGAGCAAAAAAAGCCCCAGCCACTGAAGCAGCCAGCCAGGTAATGTCATCTGTGGTCTGCTCAGAGCTCTACCTCCTACGTTTGGTCCTGTGCAGAAGTTACATAAGGACCGAGGGGAAATCTGACCAGCCTGATTTCTTTCAAAGCCCTTGAAAGACAGCGAAAGAAAAGGGAGAGCAAGGGAGAGCAAGAGGGCACCCAGTGCCTCTGATAACCACCTCATTCATGACGCAGCCACGACGAAAAAAACCCAACGACATTTTTTATACATCTAAGCATCATGGAAAAACAAATTTAAACCAGATCTGCGCCGGTGCGATTCCTCATTCGCTCGGCAGCCTTTGAAAAGAACAGAGGGAATTTCTACAAAGGCATCTCAGGCTCAGAGCTGGTGCTCGAAGCACCGGTCCTTTCTTCTGCCATCCTCCCCCCGCCCGAGGTACCGATTGGGTGGAGTGACACATCTGACACAGCTCCCTGAAAAAGCCTCAGCACCGAGGCAGCGGGATAATGGAAGGCAGCAGAGGTGGCAGGAGGAACAGCAGCTTGATTTCATGTAATGGACTAAAATGCAAAACCCATCCAGGAGATGCAAACAAAGAGCCGAGGAAGGGGGACGGGGTGTTAATCTAAGCAGACAGCTCTGTAATTAGTCAGACTGATTCAAAGCCAGTTAAATGGACCTTGCAGTATAGATTTACATTTACAAAATGATTCCTCTCCGCTAAGAATGTAAAAAATAAATTGCCTGCCTTTACTGACGACTTTGATTTGCTTTGCATATGCATAACTCTGAGTTCAATTCAGCGGCAAGCACCGTGCAGCGGCCCCGAGGAGGGGACCTGGCTGAGGTCCTGCAGCCGGCTCGCTGAGCACACGAAGGGCAGAACCACGCTGGATGCAAGAACAAATGCTAATGTTTATATCTAGTCTTTCTGATTTGCCAGGCTTTGACAGGGTTTCCTTCTAACCCCCTGTAAAAATCACCGCGCCGATGTGAGCCTGGATGTGCAGAAGGTGGTGCAGCACCAAAACCTGGCCACGGCTGACCCGGCACCGCCGCACGCCTGGGGCAGGGAGAGCTCCTGAGCCCGCAGCGCCGGGCACAGCTGGACTGGCACGCACGGCTGGACTGGCACGCACCAAAACGGGACCAGTCTGGGCAGAGCAGCACCCAAGGACACGGGCATCTGCTTCCCATCAGGGCTAATCCCACCTGCTTTGTAAACGTGCGCCCCGCAAGTGTCTCCTCTTCCCGCGAGTGGCACGGAAGGTCCTGTGAGAGCCACTTGGATGGAGAGAACACCTGAAATCCCGGTCGCTCTCTGAACTCTACTCGGCTGCCTGCTCCTTGGAGGAACAGAAATCAGCGTTTCTTGCACGGAGCTGACAGCCTGCAAGCTGCTCTCTCTGCACGGGGCCATGCAAAGGGGACCCCTCACACTCCAACCCCAGCACCAGCTTCTCCACCGTTCAGCAGAAACCAGAAGCAGCTCACGAGGAAAATGTCTACTGGGAAGAACGTTTGCCTGGAGCGGGGCTGTCAGAGCCAACAGGAAAGCAGCCCACCCTCAGCCTCACTGCAGCAACCTCCTGCTGTAGGTGGTTCTTCAAGGCAGCTCTTCGGGACAGATTCTGTGACATGCCAAATAGATTTCTGCCCCCTGCCTCTCCTGCTGGAAAAAAGAACTGTTCCCCAGCATTTTGTCACTCCCGAGATTTATTTTCTTCCTCCTTTGATCATTCCCTAATAGAATCTTTCCAGTGATGCTCTCTGTAGGACAAAGACTTTAATCATGCAGTTTGGAGGTGAATAATCAGCCTCAAGGTATGCAAAACCCCCATCTTAATTCCTTCCCTTTTCCTACCTTACAACTAAACGAAACCAAACATTTCCAGGACACCAAGATTAATGACTAGCTGTACAGAGAAAGCAGCCAGGCTCGGCTTCCCATCCCAACTGATGTCTTTCTTGACTACCCAAAAACTGCCAGCTTGAAAACGCGGGCCAGAAGGGAATGTCCCTTCTGGTGACAGGACTGTCCAGTCAAGGGACAGCCTGGCAGGAACAGCACACCCAGACTAACAGTACACCCTGCACTTGGTGCAGGGCACGACAGGGGACGTCTGGCCTGTAGTCAGCTAAGAAGCTGCTTCTAAAATGGGACGAGAAGGAATGGAGAGGTGTTGCTCAAGTTGCTGGGAAGAAGTACATCGCACGATGCCGCACTGTCGGCAAAGAGCAGAGGCTGGGACAGATAATCCCTCTAGCATCATGTTCCTTAAACTGCAAGAGAGGAGGAAAGCCCTGAACCAAGGAACCAACCAAGGGAATGCAGAGCACACGGTTAAAGTGTGGTTAAAAAACTCTACTTTTATTATCACAGACTTGATTTCTGCTTTGGTTTGAGTCTACCCATGTGCTTCAAACTTCCTTTTTACTGCTCTGCCTGCCTCCAAGATTTGGCGGAGTCATCACTGCGGGACCAATCACCGTTACTTCTTCCAAAAGAGAGGCTGGAGCAAAACATTTCTTCAGTCAAGACAAGCCTAGCACCCAGGTGGGCTCCTGGCCGAGCCACCCCGCTCTCGCTAGCTCTGTAGTAGTGTTTTATTGCACACTAAAACTTTAAAGAAAGGGGTTAACGGGAGCCCGGGCTGGCTGTGTGGCAGCTGCAGCACTACCGAGGGTAGCTGGAGCTGATGGCATTTTGAAACCTCCTTCCTTGGGGAGCAGGAGAGAGCGGGCTGGAAGATGGTGATTCTTCAGCAGAAATGAAACAAGCCTGGCTTTCAGCAGGCAAATGCTGAAGGTAATGGGATTCTGTGTGAGTTATGAATTTTAAACACTTCCATAAGCTCTGTCGTTTCCAGCTGGATATGAGCTCCTCAGAGTGAATAGGAATGAGGAAGGCTTTAGAGAACTGCTCTTTTTGTTTTCCCAGGTCTCCCTCACTCCTCTCCAGCTCACCTCTAGGTTCTGTTCCAGCTGTGCTGTAAAGCTCTTGAGACACACACAAACCACCCAGCAGACACCAGCGTGCACTGGTGGCAGTGAGGAAACTCAAGCTCCTGCTTCAGATGGAGAGACATTTCCTAACATTCCTGTCATGCTTTAGAAGATCCAATTTAATTATCTTCAATCAAAAGCAAATTAATTGATTAAGTTTCTAATGAACACATGATTTTAAACTGCCACAGTGACTCAGAATTGCAACCCCACAATCTTTCATCTCAGGAGAGCAAAGTGTTTCTTCAGTGGAGGCAACTCCCTCACCAGGTGGACTCCTCTCCGAGTTACAACCACTCTCTTTTCACTGAATTTTGAGGGCTAGAAAATTACAGGCGCATGTACTGGTTACGAGGAAAACCCAGAGACTTCCCCCAGCATTTCTCTGCTCTGTGCTGCCTGCCCCTGCTCCCCAGGAGGAGGCTGGTCCAAAAGTGAGGTCCTTCTGCGTGTGGTCTGTGTTTGGATGGCGTGAAAAACTACAGCTAGTTCAGAGTGATGCTGTTGTAACAGTCAGACAGGACTGGGGATGCTATTGAGAAACAACTGAGTTGAATGAGCCCAAGATAAACATTCCAGTTTTGGTCTATGTAAGAAATGCAAATCACCCATTACCTGCCAGTCAGCCAAGTGCTGCATAAATACAAGGAAAATCTCCCTCCCTTCTGGGCTCCAGCCCTTCACTCTGCAGAGCTCTGTACACAACCCGGAGCCAGATGCCACGAGAGAAAGGGGCTGCTGAGTGGTGTTAGGAAGTTCAGTGCTGTTGGTGATGTCAGAGCTGCTTATCCGGGAGGGAATAATGGAGGGGGGATTGGAGGCAGCAGGACCAGCCATGGAACTTTGCACAAAAGCAGATTTCTATGAACCACTGGAGTCTTTCTGCTTTTAGGACACAGCCTGGGATTTCTTCTTTTTTATGTCCTATTTTAATGACGTAGATCTAAACCCACATAGGAAATTAGCCAGGCAAGGCTTCCCTGCATGAGTAACACAATAAAGCGGCTGCACTGTGGAGAAATAAGAAGAACCCACAGGAAAAATAACCTGGGGAACAGTCAGAGCCAGAGTGCCCAGCTGCTGTCCATGGGCATCCTCGCTGTCATTCTCCAGCCAGCGAAACCGCAGCGGCTGTGAAATTCCTGGAATGCTGCATTTTGTGCTCAAATTCCTAACAGCACTGCTCTCCCCGAGCTGGAGCCGACAGCCCTCGCTTCCAGTCCCCCCAGCAGAGCCAGAGGGACTCTGCTCTGCACGTAGCCAAAGAGGAGCAGCATTTCTGGTGCTCTGAGACCTTCTGTGGGAGTAGGATGTAGCAGGAGCTAAGATGCAGGCTTTCCACAAAAGCGAGTGCGGAGAAAGGGACACCGAAGGAGGGGAGGAGAGTGTTACTCACCTATTAGTGAATTCAGAGAAGAGTAAGAGCTGACTCGTCTCATCTTGTCAATAGTCTCAAACGACAGGATATACTCTTCGTTCTCAGGGCTGCCCAAGGTGCTGCTGGCGCTGCTGCTGGTGCTGAGATTCCCGGGAGAAAAGGCAACAGAGCTTCCAGCTGCCAAAAGAAAAAGGGGGCAGGTGCTGAAACAACAACTGGTGAGGGAACAGTTTTCACCCAGGAGTAACAGCTCTCGTCTAAATCCTGCAGCCCTCAGTGAAGGTGCTGGCAAATCCCCCTCCTCCCCTTCTGAATACTGAATGTTTCAATACAGAGCAAGCATCGAGGGGGCAGAAAAGATTCAGTCAAAAATCCCACATAAGGTAGGAAGTTGGAAGGCACCTTTCTGGTCACCAAATACTCAGAAAAATCAATAATAATGGCCAGAAAATTGAAACCAATTCTGAAGGGGCTTCTCATCTAAGGCCTTGGAGCTGGCAGCTGGATAATCCGGGCTAAATTAGTTTCGGTTCATGTTGCCATGCACGTGGCATTTCCTGGGTTGCAAGAGGCGGGTAAAGAGGAGGAAAAGAAAAGTGAAAGGATCTGGAAATCTCTCTTACATTCTTCATTCAGGCTGAGGTTCTGCAAGGACTTGTTCAGGTTCCTGGCTGTGGTAACTGCTCGGATGTTCCCGTAGGAGCTGACGGACCGCAGCCGGGGCGTACACGGACCGTCTCGCACCGGGGTCAAACTCCCCCCCTCTGCGGATGCAAAATGTAACAATTACAGATGGACCCGAAGCAATAACCCTCTGGTTACTTCCCAGCAAATCCATAACTGAAACACTATCGCTACCCACAGAATTTAGTCGCTGTTCACTGGGCTAAGAGGCATGAGAGAGGATCCTCCGTGCGCGTGGCCAGCGAGGAGCACGTGTCTCTGCTGTTTGGAAGGTGATTTTGTTACATCCACTAAACCAGTGGAGCCGAGCCTGGCCAGTCCCAGCTGACTACCCAGAGAGGCACAAGGAGCCCTCTCCCCAGGTCTCTGCTGGGCCACTGCCCAGACACTGTGCTAGGACGGGCTGTTGCAGCAGACACCATTTAGAGGCAGCATTTGCAGGCTTCTGGCTGCTTCTGCTCATTAAAAATCCAGTACATTTTCTCGTTACAAAGAGTTAGGAAAATTCTGCTTTCCCAACCAAATCTCAGGCTTGGTTTCAGCTTATATTTCCCCCACGACCTGGATCCATATCATTTCCCCAACTTTCTCGTTCTCAGTCCTGAACACACACACACAGGCACACACAGAGAGTACCACGGCTTCAGAACAGCTATTCTGCCTCACTGCAGAGCTGGCTGCATCATGGTGGTGGGGCCAGTGCTTCCAGTGCATCCTACTTATAGATACCTCAGGAATTTTCTGGGTAGGGAAAAGCATTGTATAAACTGCAGGGAATGTTTATTTCCTGCAGCAAAAAAGGACAAATGGGAAGAAGCTTATTTTCTAATAAGCTTTAGTTATTCTGACAACAGGGAGATGAAGCTACTCATTGCAGAGACAGCACACGACCTTGTCTCCAAGTTTCCACTGCAACAATCCCATTGTCCTTCAAGATTTCCAATGTACTTAATAAACAGCTACAGAAAATATGAGGTTAGCAGCAATTTCATCAGGGCTTTCCATTCCTCACACCAAGCAACATGCACAACAAAAGGGATGGGACGAGAGCGCAGAGCATGAAGCTTCTCTCCTGCTTCTCATCTGGTGCTTTACAAAGCGTAGGGTCAGCTCATGGCTGGGTGATGAGGCTGCTCCTCAGGTCAACACGACACTGAAGTTTCTGGATAGTTTGGGGAGGGGGGGACACATCTGCTAAGCCCCTGCACTGCCTTGAGAAATGGACTTCAGTCTTGATGCGAAGGGAATGCCTTTGAATCTGACAGGGCGCTGAGGCTCTGCAGCTTGCTGGTGAGCTGTAGCTCGTTGAGATGGAGGCTCAGAGGAGGATGCAGTTCTCCAGTGAGGTATCTTACAGGGCTACCCAGCCACCAGTGTGACCCACCACGTCACTCAACTTTGCAGCAACGGCGCTGTCTGATAAATCACCATCGGCAAGAATTTCATTCCGTTGGGCAAGCTCCTTAAATAAAAGCTCCCAAGCGCTTTCAGGCTGTACATTTCCCACCCACACGGACACCAAACACCTACCCGTGGCAGCTGGAGAAGGGAGTGGGTAATTCTTCTCTTCTTCCATGAACTGCAAGGCGACGGTGCAGAAATTGCTCTCGTACTGAACCACCAGGTGACTCAGAGCCACCACCAGCTCCTACGGAAAGAGCAGAAGGAACAGGTATTTCATGGTTACAGAGGTCAGAAACAACAGATCAAAGGGAAACACAGGGCAGTGTGGTCACGGAATGGCTTGGGTTGGAAGGGACCTTAAAGATCATCTCGTTCCAACCCCCCTGCCCACTAGAGCAGGCTGCTCAGAGCCCCATCCAGCCTGGCTTTGAACCCTTCCAGGGATGGGGCTTCCACAGCTCCTCTGGCAACCTGTTGGTCATTCCTGTTGGTGTTACTGGGTGGTATTGTCAAACAGATGCACGGAAAGCACTGAACTGGTGACCAGCACCTAGCCCCCTCTGCTCCTGTGCGTGCAGCAGCCTGGCCCATCGCAAGAGTGCTACCTGCAGAGAGAGGATCGGTGTCCTCAGCCCGCCATGGCACAGCCCGGCCCTCTCTCCGTGCAGCACACGTGTGCACGGGGCAGAGCTCTCGTCCTACAGCCTGTCCTATGTTTGCTGTGAGCTGAAGGAAGAAGGATCTGACAAGAGGCCCGTGGGGACGTGGCTCAGCTCTCGCAGGAAGAGCTCTGGCGGTGAAATCCTGAGCTGCTGTCAGTCTCGTGCTGCCCTGCAACAGGAGCAGCTGACACAGGAACGGTGCTGCCTACCTATGAGGGATCACCAGACCCTTTCCTCTCATAGCTGCAACCAGAGAACCTGAATTAGTGGGGTGGGAAGACAGAGAAGGTGAAGGTCAGACCCTCAGTTAGGTACCGCTTGCTCTAGGCACTTGGAAACAGCAACCAGGAGAGGTGGAGAGCTGCCTTTGGTTGCTGTTCTCTGTTCAGGGGACTAATCTGCAAGAGAGAGATTTATGTTTCTCAGAGAGCATACCGTGTGACAGGCAGTTCTCTCTCGAATTAAACTGACTAAACGCTGGGACAAGACAAGAAAATGAATCCTGGCAACGCCGGTGACAAGCGCCAGGGTGTCGGTGTTCCAGTTAAGTAAACACAAGCATTAGGACCCCTAAGCACACCCGTCAAGAACAAGCCAGAACGTCACAAACCATCGAATGCACTACTGCTGTACAATGGTGCACCACAAGCTCTAACTCTCCCAAACCTGAGGCATTGCTTTGAAGGTGCCTGTCACCCGGCCGCCTGCTTTCAAAAGCAGCAAGAGCTTGGTACCAAACGGAGCTCTCACGTTCTCTCTTCCTCCCTCTCCTCCTCCTCCCCTGGGACCGCCACACAGCCCATGTTTCCAGCAACACTTTACCAGCTCCTTTAAAACCCGAGATCCTGGAGTGGAAAATCTTGCAACCACACCAGGCATCAGCACAAGAGTTGATTAGCACAAGTGCAGCCAAGCACTCAGTGCACCTGAGAAAGACTTCAGCATCGTGGCTCTCCTTTTCCTTAGCCCTTTCTTCACATTCTCTTTCAATTAGAAAACAAAAAGGATATCAAAATTCCCCCCGAGATCCTTACTCCTATACTGGGCATTTGCTTAGCAGAAGGCACGAGCTGCATCCAGAGCTGTCGCCGCCGGCACGCGACGCTTCTCAGGAACCCAACTTAAACAGAGCTCGTGGTGGGACAGATAGTGCCAGGTGAGTCCAGCTGATGGAGCAGCCTATTCACCAACGCCCGCTCCGATCGGGGAGCCCAGCGAGCCCCTCACCTTTCTAACCATGGGGCTCCCGTCGTTGATGAGCTGGGCCAGCATCATGGCTACGTTGTGGTCGATGGTGGTGGAGTGATCGGTCCGTTCGGCCGAGTTGCCCACAAATGTTCCCAGAGCAAAGACTGCGGCGCAGCGAACCTGGGAGGGACAAACATTCATTATTATTTGCCTCTTGTTTCCAGCCCAAAGTTTGCCAGTGGGATTTTTTTAATCCCCGTAAATGGCATCTCTGGAAACCTGGACTATTGTTTCAGGTAAACAGTGAGGAGGGTTAAAGAGAAGCCCACAGGGAGTAAAAACCAAAACAGATTCAGCAAAGCACGGAGTTTTCAGTATTCACAGATGCAGGAGTATATTTAATTTCCCAGAATAGTTGGTGACCTTCCCATGGGTGATTTTTCCAGTTGACGTTGACTAGAATATTAATTAACAGGAGTGAGGTACACAGGGAGTTAGGCTGGGATGTGAATCTCTTTAATAAACGTGCTGAACTGCAGCCTTTGGGTAAGGGCTTACAGAACCGCGGAAGGCGAGGGAATAAAGAAAAGGAGAAGCAGCAGCAGCTCCTATCAGGGGGAATTTTGCCAGATCACTGAAGATGAGAGGGATCAGATGGCTCGGTAACCCCACAGCTCGCCTCGGCCCGGGCTGCAAACTGTGTCCGGCACAACCAGCAACGGCAGGCTCGGACACGGGTAGAAACACCGGTGCTGCCTTCTCCACGAGGTGCAGGTGTCCCCCTGGGACAGCACAGCCGACCTCCTGCTCGCAGCACGGGGCAAAGAGGGGCCGGAGGATGCGGGACGGACAGACCGCCCGCCATCGGGATCTGCTCGCCCATCGCTGCACGGCAGCACTGGTGTTTCTCTCCGGGTTCACTTCTCCCACGCGCTGTGTAATTTCACTGGGGTCTGACAGGCTCTGTCAATCACAGCCGGGCTCTGCACGACAATCGCTTCTCCCTCGGAGAGCTCGTCACAAAGGGAGAGCACGGGCAATTAACGATGTATTTTCGCACAGACCGGGAGGAGAAGTTTTTATACGTGGACAAAAAAAACTAGAGGGGTTTTTGCAACACACAGCGAGCTTTGGGATCACATTTTTAACGAGCTTCTGATATGCAAGGAAGCAAAAAATGTGGCTTTTCCTAACTCCGGTGCCGAGATTCCAGGGCTTTCGGGCTCTACGACTTCCCCCTGCCTTTCTTCGGCTCCTTCTCTTGCAGGGTTTGCAGCCCTAAGATCTTTCCTCGAACCAGCCACAGCTGTAAAGCTCTTGAAGGCCCTGGGTTTGTGAGAATTTCAGCAGCCCTCTGCCAGGATTCTGACAATTCAACTGGCGCTTACTTAACGAGTTGGATTTTTACCTCTGGGATTGGATCCGAGAGGAGACTGTAGAGCTTCTCGTGAGCGCTGTCTCTCACACCGCACCACCTGGCTGAGTCAAAGTTCTGCCAGATGCGTCCTAAACAAATGGCCACCCACTGACGCAGGAGAGGATGGGGATCGTTCAGCTGCTCCAGGCAGATAGCAATCAGGTTTCCTTGAAGGCAAGCTTCCTAAAACACAAATCAATGCGATTTGTTTTGGATGACAGCTTCCCACCTCAGCGTCAAAGCCAAAGATGAGTTGTGAACTAGACGGGAAATGGAGAGGAAATAACGACTGGGTGGTTACAGCCTCGCTGAGTTACCACAGACCCCTGGGGAGCAGCGTGAAGGGAAGGTCAGCTCCAGGCTGCTACAGCTAGCCGATAGCCGAGCGTTACACACGCTGCCAGTAGCACGTGAAGCCTGGTTTTCTCCTCCCTGGAAATACACCTCACACCTGCCAGAGCCCCAAGGTTTATGGCTCATACCCGTCCCCACAACTTTATCACAGCCATCAAGCTCCCACTTGACAGGAACGAGGCACTATTTCTTCAACAGCACATCCCTGCGCTGCCCGGAGGGGTAGCGCTCGAGTGACTCACGTCCTTAACCTCCACTACCAGGTGCCAGGCACATAATGTGTTTGTCACACCTCTGGGTCAATTTTTCTTTTAATTCACACAAAAATGATGTAAAGCAATCTTCCGGTTCAGTCCCCCAGCTCAGGGCTGTGCTTCAGTGCAAGCCAGGGCACCTTTGTCAAAGCAAAGGCAGCATGAGGAGGAGAAGCGGGAGGGGAGGAAAGGAAGAGGGACGGAGGGACTCACCTGCCCAGTGTTGTAGTTGTTCACAATCACAGCCAGGATAAAAGCCGTCATCGTCCTGTGCTCAGCCTTAAAACAACAGGCAATTAATTGGTATCTAGAAAACAGGCCAGAGAACAACTATAGCCCCTGCTTCCTGAAACGTGAGTCTAAGTGCAGTTTGTACCACATTAAAAGAACCAGAGAGGGCAAACTGAGCTGGAATATCTTGTGGTTACACCGGAGATGCTTCACCAGACACGCCGACACCATCCTCCCAACCAAGCTCCTCCTCTGCAGGAGCCACACAAATACTTCTGGAGGGAACCACACCAAAGTTTGCAGAGGGAAGCACGGAAGTCGCAGCGCAATTAGGCTGCCTCTGCACCCAGCCCCCAGGAGCCCCCAGCTCCCACCGTCCCCGCTGAGTAATCTGCACTTATAGAGCTTCCAACAAGCATGGGCATTCTGGGTTGCCTTGGCTGTCTCTACGGTGCAGCCTGGCAGGGGCTTTTCTAACTCCTCTGGCCACCAACTCCCCGACTCAGCGCTGACTCTCCCCAGGAGAGCAGAGGGGATGGAGGGGGGAGGCACCAACCGCATCACAACAGCGGCAGATAAACTAAGACAGGCAGAGCAAAAGCTGGAAGAGCCAGAATGAAGATGATTTGTCCTTACTGGCATATAAGGATCTGCCAGAACTGAAAGGAAATACTTGTGTCCGTTGTCCTTCACGAGGTCAGCTTGGCATGACTGGAAAATGAGACAGAGAAAACCACCGTGAGTACAGTAACACAGAAATACTCCTTCCCCTCCAGTGACGTATGAGGGTTTCATGTCTTAATCGTTTTTCTCAAATCTTGTTTTCATGTGAGAAGGAAAAGAAAGCTCCAGCAGGGCTGCAGCAGAAGATCCCTGCAGCAGAAGGGCCGAGAGGGCAGCGCGGGGTCTAAAGCAGGGAACCCTCTGTCAGCCTCCAACTCAACACCAACACCCGTGGAAAACGTCACCTCCTGCTCAGGAGAGGAGTTAAACCCAACATCTCTGTCCCACATGAAACCAGTACCCAAGAGCCACCAAAGGCAAAACGGAGGAGGAACGGGATTCATTTTGTATCTTTTTTTTACATCAATGGCCCCGACCTGTCCTTCCAGAGCACGTTGTGGTCACACGCCAGCCGCCAGGAGCCAGGCAGCGGCTCGTGCCGCGTGTGCGGAGGGATGTGGGCACTCCCGGCCGACGGCACACGGCCCAGGCTGCTGCAGATGCTCTCGGGGACCCTCCTCGTGCCCCCGGCCGCCCACCAGCTCTTACCCACAGGACCAGAACCAGGGAGGTTTTTTGGGTGAGTCTGGTCTGTGTGACCTTTCATTTGTAGCCCCGTCCTCCCCAGGGTTATGGGAGGTGCAGTTTGATAGCACAGTCCTCTCCGGCTCTTCCTGTGCCACTGTAGCCGATTCTCCAGCTCCGGCTGGCAGCCAGATCACAGAGTGTCTTGTGAATGTCAGCGGACCACCTTCCACAGGCAGGACGACTCCTGGAGGCTGCAGCACGCGACAAACCCAGCACATGCTTCTCTTCAAGCAGCCCACACCAGGGAGCCATCACCGGTCACTCCGCGCGGGGTGGGGGCGGAGGAGGAATTACTCATTCTCTACACACTCACACTTCACATTCCATCCAATCCCCTGCCTCGACAGGACTGGGTTTTGATGGGGAGATTTCAACCCCTCTGCACAAACGAGACTAATCACCGTGTTATTCGGGCAGGTGCCCAAGGGTACAAAACGGGCACGGCAGGAGCGTGGCACAACCCAAACCCGTGGAGCAGCTCCCCGTCCCCATAGCCTGCGAGCAGAGGAACGCGGGTTTTCCTGGGGGAGCAGCAGCAGAGGCACGTGGCACACGCCCTGGGTTTGCAAACGCACCGACTCAGGCTTCGGGTTGACATATTAGGGTCAAACTGAAATAATACAGGCTACAGAAGTGAAAATCTAAGAGAGGAAATACTGACTTAGCAATCAGACACCCCGTGACTGGGCTTCTATCGTGCCAGAGATGGGATCATGTATTTTTTATCAGGCTGAGAAGGTGAAGGAGGGAACTAATTGTTGAAAGGAGAGGGGATGGCAAGACTGAGATGCAAGAGAATATTTGATTGCTGAAGGGAGTAAGGATGCTGGTTTTGGCAGACCAAAGAGCAGAGGGAATGGACTGCTGCCAGGCTGCAGCTACGAGAGGCTTTCCTGACTTCTGTGTAAGGCAGCACAAAGCACATGCTCCCCTTCCCCCCCCCCCTCCTTTTTCATTCCCGGTGGGAAACCTCCCCCGTCCCCCAAAAACCCAACCCTCTCCCTCTCGTGTCCCCCACAAAACCCCACCAAAAGACCGGGTCCCCCT